>JBAMHV010000024.1:2848240-2862267 GCA_037177535.1 Pseudomugil gertrudae
CAATGGTGTCACCAATTGGCCTAAACCATATAGGAAACAAACAGTGACAACTGGTGGTACTCATCCACTTTGTCACAGTGGTTAATAGAGCTAATTATTATTTATAATGGAGATTTTTCTTCCATACACCCTAAAATATATTTTACTAAAAGTTAAGCTACTTACAGCTTTTCAAAAGATCCTTGAAATTATTTATTTGTGATTTATTTAAATTATTATTTTGCAGTGAGATTACATATATACCCTCTCTCTCTCTCTCTCTCTCTCTCTCTCTCTCTCTCCCAGGACTCGGACTCCCCCCGTCATTCCACAGCCTCCAACAGCTCCACCTTCAGCAGCCCCCCCAGTCCAGCGTCCCCACATAAAACCAAGTCCCTGTCCTTGGAGAGCACAGACCGGATGGGCTGGGACACATGAGCGACCCCCCTCTACCCCTACTCACCCTCATCGACCCATCAACTTTATCCTCTTCCGACCAACAGCACAGGACTCCGAGCCTCCTCCCACCCTATCCCCCGCCTGGCCACCTCACAGACTTAAAAACTGCTCCTCCTTCCTGCTCACTTCGCCCACCCCCTCCCCCCCGGGGCGCAAACATGATGAGATTGAGGGAATTCCTGAGGGAGGGGCTCTAAATGAGTGTGTGTTAACAGATGCACCTGCCAGCGAGTGAGCATGTGTTCATCCATAAGACAACCTCTCATCTTTGCATCAAGCTGCGCTGACACTACCCCCCAACACCATTGCCCCCTTTCTCCACATTCATAGACTATAAAAGGATTATTACTGAGAGAAGATGATTTGTACTTGTACATAGGACCAGCTGGGTTTGAGGGGACAATTTTAATTTATTTATCAATCTTAGATGAGGAAAGGGAGACCTGCTTCAAGGTGCGGCCCTCCTCTTCCCACAAGTCGCTTTCTCTTCAGGTGCTGCAAAAAAATTTAAAAAATGATGAAAACATTTAAAAAAAGAGAGAGAAAGAGTTTTTTTTATTATTCCAGTCATTTTTATTTTGCTCCTGATAAGTGCAGCGACTTTATATTTTTTATTTTTCACGGAGCGCCTCCTCTGACGTCACGAATCCAACCCAGCTTCCTTCTTCCTCATTGGTTCAATGCGAGCGACTCCCGGCAGCCAGGGAGGCGTCCTCCATCGTAGCGTAGCTGCACAGCCAAACCAGCCGGCTCACAGACTCCCATCAGCACCGTGTACATAGGTTCATCGTAGAGAGTAATATATGATAACGAAATACTATAGAACTACACAGGAGATGAGAAACGTTTTGTTTTCCTGCTTTTGTTTCAAGTGATTTATTATTTGGGGGTTTTCACACAGAAGCCATTTAAACCACTTTCCAGTTCTTTCCCTTTTTTAACCAGTTAATTTCAGATTTTTATATTGTATGTTGCCACATTACATGTTGTTTTTGGTTTATTTTGTTTTTCCCCTAATCTGAGTGAGAAAGCTGATGACACTACTGCCTATACTGTATAGTAAACCCAAGCATTTATCACACGCCTGATATCGTTTATTTCCACACACACACACAGGTGGTGTTTTTATGCAGCAGATGCCTTGTCCTGCTGGTGTGTGTGTGTGTTTCCAACTCGGCTGTGATATGATAAGCTTGATTTTTAACCAAAAATGGACGAAATGAGGGAGTCGGTTTTCCTCGCAGCCTTGGCTCATACTGGGAATGTTTCCAGTTTGTTTATTAAGAAAAATTGACGAGCTCTTGGAAAAATAAACCCCACTAAATGAGAATGTAAACACTTAAAAGCTGCATAAATGGAACTGGAGCACTAAGCAGGATGTTCACAGCCCAAAGCCATTACCTCGCTTCATCTCATCAGACCTGAAGGTAAAGGTTTACCTGATGGAACCACTTCCTGGAGCACAGAGCCACAAAGTAAATGTGGTTCCAATGAGGTTCATTTAGCATGTTTAGAAAGGAAAACACAAGTATTTCTCTGGTCTTTATTGTCGCTTCTCCTGCTCAGACACAACAAATAACTCCACATATTTCATTCCATGTCGGGTTTTTTCCCCCCGTTTTACGTTTGTGAAGAGATTAGGAGCTCTGAGCTGGTTTTATTCCAAACGGACCCCATCTTTAGCTAGAGTTGGAGGAAGCCATCTTAGCCAGGTGTTTCCATAGATGAACTGATGCCAGATGTTTAAGGAGACGGGAAGGAAAACTCAGGAAATGTTCGCACCAATGAAAAATGGATGGGTGGCAGGTGTGAACGAAGGAATCTGGCCGAGTGGAGGCGATCTGGGTTGTGAGGAACAGACCTAGTTCTAGTTTAAGGTGAAAGGTGGGCTGAGGTGCCGCGTTACGTGGAGGAAAAAAAATTCAATCGCCTTTACATTTCAGTGAGGTCTTATCTACAGTACCTTTTATTCTTTTGCTCTTTCATATCATCTTACTTTTTTTAGGATTGCTTTGTAATAATTTGTACAGTTTTGCATGTTATAGATGTAATCATTTTGTTTTTGGTTGTTTTATTTACTTTTTTTTGGATGGTTTGGGCGTTTTACTGAGGATAACCCACTACAGGTGATGTAGATTCTTTTTTGCACAAAAATATTTAAGGTGTAAGGTCAAAACAAGACAAAACAACAAAAAAATGTATGAAACTGGCTGCCACACTTATGTGGAGAACTCATTATATTAACCTGACTCCGATGTATTTCAATAAAGCGGAGGGCTGTTACAAATACACACCCTGTGTCGCTGTGTGGTCATTTCATGTTGCATAAATACATCTGCTGTTTTTTTTAAAAAAAGCTTTATTACAAATGAACAGAGGCTCAGTTTTTACATCTATGAACAAGTTCAGCCACTAAAGGAGGCGACGCTCTAACGTTTACAGCAGCTCTAAGGACACAAACTACTCAGGACTTCAATCATCGTTCAGACACAAAGCTTTGTTTCTTTACCGTTAATGCAGTTAGATGTTAGTTCCTCTCAGGTCTCAACAGCCATTGGATGTTTTACTCTGGTTTTAAACTTAGAAATGGCATCAGAACTGAGCCAGCAAATCATTTCTAATATAAAACCATGTGATGTCGGAGTCCAGAAATGGTACCAAGCAATAAAAGCTCTGCGTTCATGTTGGACAGACTTTACTCGCCTCCTGTTGAACTACGTGGCCAAAAAGAAACTAATTCAAAACCTGCAACAATATCATCCTGCTTTAATATTTTTCTGTTTCATGAATCACTTCAGACCTGCTCAGAAATGCCAAACACAAGCCGAAAAGCAGAAAATAATTGTATTTTTTTCTAGTTTCATCATGGAGCTGTATCCACCAGGGGGCGCCACAATCATCCATCCCTTCATTTTTTTCCATATCACTTCATCTATTCCTGCCACAGCTGGATGGCAATCTGTGGGCGAGAGGCAGGGTACACCCTGGACAGGTTTTAGTGCAGTTTTTTTTTATTAATGGGCATTTTTGGCCTCGACAGTCACCAGAAAGTTCAAAATGCATCAACCAAATATAAAAGACCTGATGGAAAGAGACAGAGTTTTAAAAATGTGACTAAAAACAAGTCATTGGAAGTGTTCATCTCATCAGCTGTAACATGAGGAAAGCAAAAGTGTTACACAGAAAAAGTAGGTCCAATAAATCCTTCATCTTCCTGCATTTCCACACGACACCATCAGAACCAGTAAACCAGGCAACAATCAAGTTTTTGTTTTTTTGGGATCAGCTGAGAGGACATCTCAAGGCAAAGATCCAAGATTTATTTCCCTCCATCGGGCTGCATGTCGCCCTGCACGAGTTCGCAGGAATGGAAACCTGGACCGACTCCTGGATCCTCACATTCTTTATTTTCTAGCAACAGAAAGTCTTATCAGCTGAGTCCGGTTTCTTCTTCATCAGATTTCAGTTCAAACCGTAGCGCCGTCCTCCTCCAGCACCCTGTGGATGCCGTTTCCTGGTCCAAACATAGCAGCCTGGGGGGCCGTGCTCAGGTCCCTGATGCTGCTGTGCCGGGACTGGCCCTCCAGCCTCAGGGTGGAGCCATGTCTGGACGGGCTGTCCAGCCGGTCAGTGCTGCCGTGTCTGGACTGGTCATTGAGGTGCGGCACGCTGCCATAAAGCAGCCGCTCATCTGTGGCTCGGAAACTGGAGGCTGTGTATCTACAGAAGAAGAAAGATGAAATCCGGAGACTCTGTGGGTTCGCTTTAATAAAAGATGAAGAAACTGACCTGCCATCTCTGGAACGGTGCAGGCTCCCATGGTAACTGCTCATCTTGGACCGGGCGCTTCGTACCGACCCAGCCCGGCTGGTGCTGCCGCTAGGGGGCTCGTCCAACATGGCCAGGTGGGTGGAAGAGGCGTGGGTGGAGGTACCCTGAGTGGACGTGCCCCTCGACTTCCTAACGATGGGCGTGTTGGGGTCTCTAAACAGCAGCTGGGTGAAGTCAGGCTCCTGAAGCACTTGTCGGCTGTCGTTGACCATCCCACTGCAGCAGGGGGGGGAGGAGGAGGTGAAGGGAGGGAGTGTGGGAAGGGAGAGATGTAGGAGGGTGGAGAGGGAGAGTGGGAATGTGCCAGGGATGTGGGTGTGGTAGGAGAGGATGGAGGAGTGGGTGGAGCAGGCAGTGGGAGAGGGGGTTAATGCTCTGAGTTTGGAGGGAAAGGGGGGTGCAGAGAAGGCCTGTGTTCACCGACAAGCCAGAAGCCACGTGAAAAACTCCACTCTGAGCAGGTGGAGGAGCAAACCGGCTGCATTTCCTGTTGTCGCCATCTCCCCAACAGCCCAGTTTCCACCAGCGAGGCGGGAAACCCTCGTCCTACATTAACCAACTGCTTCTACCTATGCTCAAAGACATGCACTTTAGTTTTAGCAGAGGAAAACCATTTACCACTGTGTCCACGAGATTTACCGGGTGCAACGTGCATCTTGACTCTCACGTTTCTCAGCTTTCTGTGGATACTAGCACAGATACCACACACACACATCTGAAGATATATTTTTGGGTTTGCTGTGTCTGACAGGACGCAGGAGAAACAGACCTCATAACGCAGAGGTTCAACTAAAAAACAGGATATTTAAACATGATGCTGCTTCCACAATAAAGTGGAAGTCTGTCCCTGTGTGCTGCGCTGGACCCGTTGGTGGAAATGAGACTTAATCACATGTGAGAAACTTTCTGAACATGTTTTAAAATAAACTGATTCTGCTCATGTTTGCATCAACAGCCTGATCCAAACGAGACACTCGGGAAAAACTACGGATGCATTAAATTGAAATGAATGCAACTGTTAATCAGACGTGTGAAAGACGAGGCTTCTCTGCCAGGTGCAGCATGAAACAAAATCTCAGCATCAGGACGAGTAAAAGGCTACATACATGGCAGCTGCCATTTTTTACTGCGATGTCCCTGAATGAACAAATAACTGTGTGAAACTCAGTCCTGACCTTGTTTGGTAGCTATTATAACCCTGTTTGGGATGAGCAACAATAAAAGAACCACAGAAAAAGATGCTTACACAATGCTGAAGTAGTTACCTGCTGTTATCACTGTACAAATAAAAACACGTCAAGAAGAATTTTATCACTGTATATTTACATTTTCTCTTGTTTATCTTTACCAGTAGATGCCAGTCATTTTTACACCCTGATGATTCACACTGAGCTGGATCATCAGGACTCTACAGGTTTGTAAAATGCATTAAATCTCTGCCTTTTAACAGCGTGTTGCAGGTTTATTCACCTGCATACAAAGCGCTGCAACATCCCAGAGAAATGAGCTTCAATGTGTTGCTCCTGTAGTTGCACTGTAAGCACAATGATCAGACGAGCTAGCGTCGTCATGCTGTCGTCCATCACAGCCTTCCTGGTAGGATGTGCAGAGGATTGTTTTCCTGTAAAAAATGCTGCTCTTCTAGGAAGGTGCAGACATTTTCCTGCACTAAGATTTGAACCTGGCAGAAGGTTTGGGATTCAGAGTAATCTACACCCAGAAAAGGTCAGATCAAAACACTCGCTGGCCTAACTGATAACGATGCAGCTCTGAATATGCCTGCAGTTAACCTGATTGCTCAGAATGAGCATGTGGGCCAATCGGGTGCGAGTTACAACCAGCTGTGAACAGAAACGTACTCTTTGCGTCTTTTCCCATGGAAAAAACTGGCCCACTCGAAGCAGGTCTTCTTGCTGCCCACCCAGAACACAGACGGGATTCCCACGATCAGCATCATCAGGTACTTGATGAGGAACAGGACCAGATCGGGCCGACTGGTGCGCTCCACCTGGATAACACATACACACACAAGAAGCTGGCTGGATGTTCTGGGTACAGATTACAGAACCAATCCACCTGTCCACCTCCTGCATCTCTCCAGATTCTGCAGTGATGGAGACTCTGCATTAGTCTGTTCAGGTGAATAACCGGCGCTGTGGGTCAGGACCTAAAGAACCAGAACGTGAATACAAACAGCTGCAGGCTGGCTGAGCTGTCTGGAGATATGATGGGAGGATGGACACTGCTCCTCTGCGTTGTGGAGCCAGATGAGGTGACCAGAAAACTCTGAACACTGATCATGCAAACATCTTACACTCATTAAATGCTTGTTTTATACTCTAAAAAAACCTCTAACAAAAAATATCCACATGCACTAAAGCAGCAGCAATTGTGAAAATTAATATTTGTGTCATTCTTAAAACATTTGGCCTCAGCTGTACTTGAAGAACACACAAGTTTCTTAGCTTCACATGATGTTAGCAACCAAACTTTACCAGGAAGGTGCGCTTCAGAGCATCGGGGGTGTGATTCAATCTGACTTCTGTATGTAAACATCAGCATCAGGGAGATAATTAATATATCCAAGCTGCAGAGAGGGGGGATTCATCCTTAGTGTATATACGAGTCTGTCTGCTCCACTTCTTCATCTCAGCTGGAGGCATAAACACAGCAGCACACACTCATCCATGCAACATTCCCGGTTGCATTACAAAGAATATTTTCTGCTGCTGTCCTTTTATAGAAAACAGAACGAGGTCAGTCCAAAGATCGGAGCAGAACGATGTGGTCATGATGGCCTCATTGTGAGTGGATGAGGCGGAGAAGCCCACGGTTCAGCGATCCACAGATATCCACACGGTTAGAGCGGCGAGACGAGGCCGAGCATCCTCGTTACAGAGCGCAGAGCCGGCAGCTCAGAAATGAGTCCAGAACTGAAAACGGCAGCCTGTTGTTTCCAGACGCCGGTGAGCATGGCAGGAGGTCTGAGCCTCGGGGAAGGCTTTTAAGATAAATATAGTCAGGCACTTTGTGTATAATGCACAGCTCACACTGTGTGTGTTTATACATGCGTAGCTGCTTTCATGAGCACAACGGGATGAAAAGTTGTGGTTTTATACCCAGCAGCGTTTCCACTGTACATTGTCGACGGTGTAGATGAGCCGCAGCTCTGATGTGGAGCAGCTTGACCTGAACGACCCCCCTCTCCTCCTCTGCAGAGAGGATTACTGCACTGCTCGCTTACACAGTGCTGTGCTTATGGGCCAGATTAAAAAGCAGGAAGCATCTGAGGTTTTTGTATTTCATATGTGAAGACAAAGTCAGACTGTCCAGCTCGCTGAAAGGAGCCGAATCTTTCCAGGATCAAATTAGTTTAACCCAAAGACTAGATCAGACCCCTCCATCCTCCAGCTTTGGGAATGACTTCTCATATGTCTCTTTATTCAGATGATGAGAATCTCCTGTTCCACCACATTCCAAAGCTGCTCTGTAGGATGTAGATCTGGTGACTGCAGAGGCCAATGTGCAGAGAATCATCATCATGATGAAGAAAGCAGGTAAAGATGATGGTGTGTGAAAATCCCAGTAGATCAGCAGTTTCTATGATACTCAGACCAACAACCACGTCACGTTCACTTAAATCTCCTTTCTTCCTCATTCTGATGCTCAGACTAAACCTCAGCTGGTCATCTTCATCATGTCTACATGACTTCATCTGTTGGGTTGCTGCCATGTGATTGGTTGATTAGACATGATCGAGTTCTGGTGAGTGTACATGACTTCATACAGCCGTGTGAAACAGGAACTGCATCAGATTTTTATGGTGGCGCGAGTACTTGTGTATAGTTCTGCATTAAAATACTAATCACAAGCATTCATTTCAAGTAACAGCAGAACACACAGCTGGTGAGATGAGTGATACTACCTGAAAGGGACAGGGGATGTGGTAGTCTCTACACTTCTCCTGCACCCAGGTCGTCTCCCAGATGCTTCTGTAGCTGCTCTCGTAGAAGTAACAGGCTAAGACGGTGAGCAGAGGAACCAGGTAGAGCACGGAGAACACCCCGATACGAATCATGAACTTCACCAGCTTCTCCTGGTTCTCCTTCTCCAGCGGGATCTCCATGCGGACACGGTTAAGCGCGGCGATGCCTGCCAGCAGGAGCACGACGCCCACCTGGAATAACAGGACGAAGGGATTAAACTATGTGCCAGATCAAGTCATTTTACCCAGAAACAAAGTGGTCTTCCTCACCACAACGTCCAGGCCCAGTGGAGCCAGCAGGAACCAGCGCAGTGCCATCAAGTTGTAAAGGCCCACAAAGCAAACGCCACTGATGCTGTCTCCCTCGATCTTGTTCATGGCGAGCAGAGTGACAGTGAGGATGCCGGGGATGCCCCAGGCACAGGCGTGGAAGAGGAGGGCCTTCTTCTCTATCGCCTCGCTGCCCCATTTGGGAACGGCGGCCAGGAACCAGGTGATGGTCAGAATGACCCACCAGACGCTGCCAGCCATGGTGAAGAAGTACAGCACCATGAAGAGAAGCGTGCAGGCCTGAGATGGAGGAAAGAAGAGACGAGTTCCCTCAGACTGCAGGCCAGTGAACTAAACATGAAGACAAAGTGGACGACAGACCTTGTTGTGGGAACCTTGAGTCACAGTTGAAGCCCTAAACCTCCCTGTAGCCGCTGCATTGCAGGAAACCTTATCCTCCAACAGGAACCCCAGAAAAAACACCAGAGACACCATCATGTAGCACACAGCGTAGAATATGATGGGCCGCTCCGGGTAGCGGAACCGCGACACGTCGATGAGGAAGGTCAGGAAGGTGAAGAGGGTGGCCGACAGGCAGACGATTGACACCACCCCAATGAAGTAGCGAGCAAACGCCAGCTCTTCACGGGTGAAATACATGTTGTGACACGGGGGAGAGCAGTCCCGGACCCCCATGAAGGAGTAGCCGAATTCTGGGTCGATTTTGAGCTCACGAGGACACCAGAAGCCATAGTCCCGCTGGACATGGATGGTGGACTCGGTCGTCTCTGAGCTGGACAGGAGGTCAACAGGACGGGGGTAGGGCTCATCGCAGGCTGGGAACCTGATGGGGGAGGAGAGACATGAGGTCAGGATGGCTTCAGCTGTTGAGCTTCAGCTGTTTCTGTGATACAGAACAGGACAATAATAACAATAATAATAACAAACCTTCCAGTTACTATGGATCTGTATTTTTATTAAACTTATATTTGATCCACAACCTGGTTTATACTATACTCTACAGTCATGTGGCAGACACTATTATCCAAAGTGACTTACACATGATAAGCAGTCATTTTTTAACCATAGCTGTTAACATGCATGTCTTGAGGGTGGGAGAAAACCGGAGAACCCGGAGAGAACCCATGCATACATGGGGAGAACATGCAAACTCCACACAGAAAGATCGCTGAACAACCCTCCCCAGCCTGGGCTCAAACCAGCAACCTTGCTGTGAGGCCACAGCACTAACCACTGCACCACCATGCTGCTGTTTATAGAACATTTCAACACAAACACATGACACAAATGCATCATAGCTGTAGCTACTTATTATTATTTGTTTTTTTTTTTGTCAAATGTGTGTTTTTGCAAACAGGAACTTTTCTGTGTGGAGTTTGTATGTTCTCCCCGTGTTAGCGTGGGTTCTCCCCGTGTTAGCGTGGGTTTTCTCCGGGTACTCCGGCTTCCTCCCACAGTCCAAAGACATGCACCTTGGGGATAGACTGATTGGAGACTCTAAATTGTCCATAGGAGTGAGTCTGTGTGTGCATGGTTGTGTGTCTGTGTGTTGGCCCTGTGATGGAGGGGCGACCTGTCCAGGGTGTACCCTGCCACTTGCCCGATGTCAGCTGGCTCCAGCCCCCCCCCCCGTTCAGGGAGAAGCGGTAGAAAATGGATGGATGAGAAACAGAATATATCTACCAACCTGTTGCAGTCCATCTCCTCTGGCCAGCTGACACCAAACATATCCATCAGCTTGTAGCAGTCGCTCTTGGCCTGCAGACAGAGGCGGCGGCACGGCAGAGTCATTCTGCCGTACTCCGTGCACACCGGTGTGTACAGTGCACACAGGAACATCCTGAGGTCTTGAGAGCACTGCAGGTTCACCATGGGATGGAACGGCTGCACGTCAGAGACAGAAAAATCAACTTTAGGAGGAATAATTAAAAAACCTCAGTGATCAGTGGAGCTCTGTCAGACTCCTTCTGCACAAAGGGTTCAGTGAAGCTGACATTTTCTGGAGATGATCCATAAAAACAACGCTGGCCCCCCCAAAAAGCCTCTATAATTCCAGCTCCACCCTCCTCATCATCTTCCTCCACACAGGAGGAGCAGACACACAGAGTCTTTGTGTTACAGGGGGGGACCACGCTGTGATGGACTGACACACTCTGACAACATCCATACACACGCTCCCCCACAAGTTTATTATTTACATGCCAACACACACACACACACACAACCCAGCACAAGGATGGGCTCACACTGATCAGCTGTGGCAGGGGGCATCTGTGAAATGGTCATTAATATGCAATCAGTTACAGCAAAGTGTGTGTGTGAATGTATTACACTAAACTTGAAGGCTTGTTTTTGTGTGTTCATTTGCATAGACCTACATGTGTAACCGAAAAGCCTCAAACCACACCCAATCAATCAACACCCCCCCTCCCCTCGCCCCGTAAGACAGAGGTTATATGACAGACAGGGACAGAAATGGGGGAAGGGAGGGGGGGGAAAGGAAAGGTTCATTATTAATGCTGAATCTGTACTACAGAGTAGCAGAAATGAAGCTCCAATGGAAAAAACAACTCTGGGATGTTTCTGATTAAAGGTTTGTGTAAAGAAACGAAACACGCTGAACACAAGTGATCAATAAATAAAGATAAAAATAAAGATAAAAATCAGAAGCAGGTGCCTCGTTCACACAAGAAGCATTCGTAACAAACCAGCTGCAACCAAGAGAAAGGTGTTTAAAAACCACGTGTGTGTTTTACACACACATTTAAGGAGCGTGCTAAGAAATCTACAGATTTAAATCAGAATAAAAAGAAAAGAAAAAGCAGCATTTATGGTTATTTCCCTCCAACACGGCGAACGATGGACAAAGTCAGCAGCATCTGCTCGCCTCGCTGTCAGTCAATGATGTGGAGACGTGGCCACATCATTGCTTCTCCCCAAACCATAACAACTGGTCAGATTGGAACTGGTTGTTGCCACAGTTGCCCCACCATATGTCTACACTGCTGCATACCACCCACATGTGATGTCCTGATGAAAAAAAGGTTACAATAGCTGTTCGGCTTGAAGATCCCACTCAGCTTTTATCGTTCATATCACTTCTCTGGCAAGAGAGGATGAAGTCACAGTAATGAGTCACCTGCACTATCATGGATTAGTGATGAAGATTCAGTGAGCAGACTATTGGCAGGCTCTCTGAAATTCACAGCATCAATTTAGTTGCTTTATAAGCCTGTCAAAAGTGATCAATCAACCAGCAGGAGTGTGTTATCTCTGTGCACCATCGTCATCATGACCCAGAATCATCCACGAAGCAAGAGTGACTCCTGCAAATCAAACCACACTGCAACGTTTCACATTAAATCTGCAGCTTCCCTTCATGTGAACACTAACTGCACTAACTAATAATCACAAGGAAAGGTTTGTGAGAAGCTAGGAGGCCAAACAGCAAGAACCCAAACACTTACTGTCAATTCTGCACTTTGAGATCACATGTTGGAGGTTTTTGGTGTTAAAAGGCAGGAAATGGACTGAACTAAAGGTTTTACTGGAGACGACACCCTGAGCAACAGTGTGAGCAGCAACACTACATTCACACTGCAGGGCTGAAATCAGATTTTTATGTGTGGTTGTTCTCATCCTTTAGATGTGATCTTTATATGATGTCACATGCAGTGCACTAATGCATATGGATGCTTTACATGTTTGTGTATTCCTTTCAGGTTTTGCACTGTCTCACCCCACTATATAACAGCCTAATCGAACCTAATGGAACCTCAGCTTGCAGGTATGATTTCTCTGATGAAGATGTCTCCTTATCAGACAGGTTTGCTTTGACCAAAAGTATCCATACACATACATATATTTAAAGTGAGGGGGTTCATTCTGAGCCAATCCACTGCAGTAATGCTTCTCTCAGGGAAAAAATAAATCAGTTAAAAACAATAAAATCAGCATATTTTAGCTGTTGCCTAAGAAAAAAAGAACAAAGATGTGTGATTTGGTGCAGTGAAGCTTCATCTGAGATGTGTTTTTTAACCTCCTCCAGGTTTAATTCTATTTCTGCTCCTAAAATAAGCCCAGAAAACACAGCTGGATTCATCAGCTCCACATAAATGGTTGGAAACTTTTCTGATTCCATCCATTTTGCACAGCGCTCATCCAGTTCAGCTGGAGCCTGTCCCAGCAGGCATCGGGTGCTCCTCCGCAGTGCCACCACAGAGAATTTCCAACCACGTCAGATTTATTTGTGAATAAAACCAGAAAGTGTTTAAAATGTAACAAAAGATAACGTTAGAGGAGGAAAATGGACAAATGATGCTCTTACATTCGACCAGAAGCAGAGAATGGTGTCTGGAGAAGAGCAGAGGAGCAGTGTTTTACTCCACCCTGCCTGCAGTATGATAATAGTGTGCTTATTATCCTCTCTGAGACATTTTGTTGCCTTTTTGTGCAGTCCTATGACATCTATTACTTCATCAGTGATGCCCAGATAGTGTGAGGAAACCACTCAAACATGACTTAATGCAGTTAAAGTGAGCTTGCATCTTTTCTCATGAGCTCCGTTTTAATCCCTGCAGGGTATTGATATGCCTCATAGAGCACCATGTAGCACGCTCTGCTACAGAGAGAGATGGTTGAGTAAATATGTAGGCTACGAGGACCGATGATCTACTCTGGAACAACTCTTCTCTTCATTTATTCGTCAGGATTTTTCTTTAAGCTCCCTCTTTATCATCTACTATTCTACTCCTCCATGGCTTCAGTATTCAGACATGTTAAGGCAGTCTTGAGCCGGAGTGAACAGGACTGAACTGGTGGTGGAAGGAACATACGGCTGCTTCACCCACACAAACTATCATGAGGCAATGAGGAGCTTTTCTGTGGCTTCAGTGCAGCTAGTGGCTGTTGTAGTGAAAAACACACAACATGAAATAAATAAAATACAACTAATGGAATGTAAATATGAAAGAATAAAAATGACAGAGGTACAGTGGGTGACAATAGCAAAAAAGACTCATCTGAGCTGGTTGATGTGGGGAAACAGAACACTGGCCACTTGTTAGGTACACTTGTTCAACTGCTAGTTAACAAGTCTGATCAGCCAATCACACAGAAGCAACTTGACACATGTAGACATGATGAAGATGATTTGATGAAGTTCAATCTGAGCATCAGAACGAGGAAGAAAGGAGATTTAAGTGACTTTGAACAGGGTTGTTGGTCTGAGTGTTTCAGAAACTGCTGATATACTGGGATTTTCACACACAATCATCACTAGTATTTACAGAAAATGTTCTGAAGAAAAGAAAATATCCAGTAAGCTGCAGATGTCTGGAGCACGATGTCTTGTTGATGTCAGAGGAGACTGGGCAAACTGGTTGGAGATGACAGAAAAGCAACAGGAAGTCAAATCATCACTGGTTCTAACCAGCACATGCAGAACATCATCTCTAAACACACAACACATCCAACCATGAAG
>JBAMHV010000024.1:2875411-2886454 GCA_037177535.1 Pseudomugil gertrudae
ATAGTATATAATAAAATATATCCCAATGCGTAAAGACGCACAATGTGACATGGCGCGTGTTTATCATATATATATCACTTCTTTTTTTATATATATAATATATATATACGCACACACACGCACATATACTGAAGGTTGCAGGTTGCATAGTCTTCTTTCCGGTAAAGTGCTCTCAACGTGTGCGTAACTTGACGCACCCCGCCTGCCTTTCTTCACACCAGGTCCCTTACCGCGCTGCGCGCGACCACCCAGCCGTGCACGAGTTTTTTCTGCATATGACAGAAACTTCAGTCTGATGGAAGTGAACATATTATCAGACATGCAGTAAAAGCAGCATCCCTCCTGCTTTGGACCTAATAACAACACCGATGATTTTCTTAATTCTTCATCATCCGACTGTCACATATTTTGCTACATCAGAGCTTCAGAACAATATTTTGCAGGACTTTTGCAGGACATCATTACTGCATACTCCCCTGTGTGTGTGACAAGCTGCCAGTCCATTTAAGGAGAGTACACTTACTGTTACTATGGAAACACGTCAACAGTGTCCGGTGAAATGGAGGATAAGAAGACTTAAAATGCACATGATAAGGAGTGAAACTGCCTGTTTAAAATAACTAATGGTGAGTAAAACATCACTTCATCTCTGCATGTATTAGACAGGAAAATTTAGGAATTCAACAGAAAGAAGTCTGCCACTTTGTTAAAAGAGCTTAACTTAGTGTTTTTTATTTTTCTCGTTTGTTTTTTTCTTCTTTTTAAAAACTTGATTCATCAACTTTCCTCTTAACACTCAGTCTGCAAAAAAAGGGGCAAAAAGTAGGGATTTCCTAAAAAGTGAAGTGGAAATTCTGATAGACAACGTTGTAAAATATAAAAATATTTTATTTGATGGACACAAGATGGATATGACCTGTATCAAAAAGAGAGTGAGGAGTGTCAGCAGGTAACAGGTGCTGTCAACGCGTCTCATCAGACCACCGGACAGTTCCAGAAAGTTAAAAGAAGTGGTCAGACATTAATGTGGAGCAAAAAACACATCACCGTGCACAGTAGGAGCGCGCACGTCATGGAGAAAGCTCACAGCCTCATTGCTGCTCCTATAAGCTGTGAGTTCATGCTGGAACCAAATGCACCAGATGATGCTGCAGGTGATTTATTCCTTTGTTTCAGATTATAAAACAAACATGGACACAATGAGACGTCTCGGGGTTCATTTTATTTACTGGTAAAATGTTGTAGTTGCTGTGTGTCCCTGCTGAGTTTGCAGTGCTGCAACTGGTTGGACAGGGTGAGGAAAGGGATTCCAAAGCACGTGTGTTGTGACAGTTTATAGCCTATAGGTCTACTGATTTTCGGATTTATTGGATTTTGGCATTTGTTGCCTACCTTATTTTGGGATATAAATCCCAAAGGTTTACTATAATTGGCATACTACAGCTTTATAAATGCGACCCCTGAACTGCAAACGGGTGTTTGGATCATTTCCTAACTTTCCTGACCCTGTCCCAGCTTTTTCTGTTTGGAAAGGCTTGCAGCCATCACATTCTGAATTAATATCTGTAAGAAAAAAAGTTTTTTAGAAAATTTTACACAATGTTCTAATATTTTAGGATGCTGAACAACACAGCTGTTTAGGTAGATAAAGTGTCAGTTTAAAAAAACACATAGTGGGACTAGAATAAACCTTTGTGCATTATTGTACTCTGTTTTTGCTCCTAGATGCCACTCATACCGAGGCCCTCAGCAAACTGTGCCAAGATGCAGACCAAACGGAGCGCCTGGACCCCTCTGAACCATCCACTGGCCAACCACAAGGTCCAGATCAGCCCATTATGAAAACCCACTAAAAGCTTGTTTTAAAACAGAACAAATATATATAAAAAAAAAAAACAGGACAAATTGAGAACAGTGATTCAGAACATTTACTACTTTACTACAGACGCAGAATTCCTTCAGGCCTGAAACACATGAACGTTTTGGCTAAAAAATTATTTAAAAGGAAAATTATTTTTTTTCTCAGTGGTTATGATCACAGAGACAAACTGAAAGGTGTCTATTATTAATAATTACTTTTAAAGCCCCTTTCAGGTCACTCCAGCAGGCTGCCAGCAAAAAACAGGAGAGTCTCATCATGGATGAGCAGCAACTTTAGTGTCAATTGTTACAACCTCCGTGGTTTAAGGGGGTTGTAACAACCACCTCTAAGGGGAAAGAGAGGTGGCAACACAAAAATAAAAATGGGAATAAAATAAAACTTCAAATGGATTTTATTTATAGTAAGGAAAAAAGGGAAAAAATCGGGCCAACTTAAAGCTTCCGATGACTCAAATGCTAAAACACAAACCAAAAGCAAACTAAAAGTGCTGCAATCAGGGATAAGTCCAGCCAGAGACACACACTAAAGAAAAGGCAAATAAAAACAAAACCCAAAACAGTAAGCATTGTGCTCCAGCTGCAGCGGTGGTGCCGATTAGTGATGCACGATATGAAACATTTAAACCGATACCGATATTTTTCTGCTTGTCATGGATGATAACCGATAAGTTACCAATATCTTACTACAATCTACAGTTTGTGCTGGATGCAGTGATGAAAAACTAATATTTAAGTAGCTCTGGTGTATCTGTAACATAAGATTTTTTTTGGTTCTTCAAATGTTTATTTTTTTCATGTCAGCACAAAAATGTGGTGATTCAATCAAAGTGCATCCTATGAAAATTCTGTAGCATGTACGGCTTATCTGCAAAGGTATCTGTGTTTAAATATATTATATGTACTGACATACTGTGTCAGCCTCAAACACAAAATATAATAAAATATATAAAATAAAGTGCATTTTACAGTAGCCTGTTGTAAAACTGTTTTAGCTTTAGCACCGCTAGCGGCTAATGCTAATGCTACCGCGGCAGCTTTTTATTTTTCTATACTGCTTCACTGCAATGATGATTTTTCAGGTGAGCATTTAGATTTGTTCTTTTAAAGTTTGCAATACTCTCGGTATTACCAGCAACGCTGTTTCATCTCCTGCTAAAATACAACCTTACTGCTCATTATTATCAGACAGTGACGGGGCCAACGCCTGGGTCATGGTTTGCTTTACGGTTGCATTGCCTGAATAAAATAACCCCAATTTTATTATATTAACTGAGATTTTTATTTGGATAATGTACCTATCAGACTGATGAAAAAAAAAAAACGGCAGATATTTTATCCTTCCGATAAATATTGTGCATGCTTAGTGACGATAATCTTCAGATAGAGAGGTGTGTCTGGTGGAATATGCAACGAAGAAGAGCCTGGACAGCAGTCTACCAATCCGGGAAGCGCGTTGGTATGGGTGGAGCCGAGGGATGGCAGCCAATCATTTTGGTGTGCTGGAGGCACTTCATTTGCATAATGACTTGCAGACCAGCAGGCCTAGAAGCTGTAACGTAATTTCGAGCAAAATCTTCGAGGAACTTAAAATGCACTTAAAATGGATCCAAACAGCAGGAAAATGTACATTTTAAGGACATTCTGGCCATTAAATGAAGCAATAAAAACAACGAGAACCAGGTGTCAATAAGTTATATTTGTTTCCTGAACAGCTGTAAATCCAGAGCAGGTTCTGTAAACTTATATTCTGTAAACGTATATATAGAAAATTCTTTCTAATTTATATGTTTTTCCCCCCTCAGGTATTTGAGGAGAGACGTAGCCTTCTGGCCAAGTGGGTATGTGAAGCAGATAAATGGAGTTTATCATTTAGTGACTGATCTGAGTGTGTTGTGTTACATTTTGACATTTGTTGAACAGTTTTCCAGCTGGTCTGACATTCAGAGGAAGGCGGCGCTGCAGGACTTTGTGCTGAACTGCTCCGTGGAGCAGCTCCGGTTCCTGAGCCTCAGTGTGAGCAAACGGCTTCCGCTGCAGGCTGCAGACTTCACCTGCCTGCTGCCCAGAGCTCTCTGCCTCTACCTTTTCTCCTTCCTGGATCCACGCAGCCTCTGCCGATGTGCTCAGGTATGCATGAGCTGGTGGATTACACTTGTTTCAGTAACGTTGGACATGAAAAGCATCCGTCTCTGCACAAGGTGAGCTGGCACTGGAGGAGCATAGTGGAGCTGGACCAGCTTTGGATGCCCAAGTGTCTGAGGTTCGGCTGGTGCATCAGCTTCTTCCCTTCACCATTTGAGCAGGGTATCTGGAAGAGACTCTACATCCAGAACGTCCGGGATCTGCAGCTCAGCCTGCTGCAGGTAAAAAGATCAAATCAGAAAATATGTTGTAAACTTCAAAATGAACACTTAAAGTATTTTCCCAGCAGCAGGTGAGGATTCCAGATTCTTCAGAGGTCATCACCTTACATGAAGAGGCACCGGAATCAACCTCCATCAACGTGGAGGGTCCAGCTTCATCTTCCCAGCCTCACAGGTCTGGGTTTGGATCTAAGAAGGAGAAGCGAGCAGTTGCTTCACCACCATGGAGAGACTCTGACAGACATCCCAAAGACATTATTCGATTCAACTATCTAGACAACCTGGGCCCTATCGAGCAGGCGATGAGAACGTAAGACTATGGGGACCTTAGAGGTGCAGGTAGCATCGTCTTAATGAAGCACACATCTCAGCTCATTCTGAAACTGATGGTAGCAACACATCTGTAAAAAGCAGCTCCAGGATGAGGATTAGCGTTGTTAGCATCTCCTCTTCTTTTAACATCTTTCTGTAAACATCTGGGAAATAAGGAGAGCAGCTGGTGGAGTTTCATGGGGGGAATGCTGTCCCATTCTGGTTTCATGTAGGATCCTAGCTGTAGAGCTAGTGTCTATAGTAGAGTATTGATGAAACATCTGGACTGCAGGCAGACCAGTTCAGCATCTGGACTCTGCTCCTGTGATGCTGCTGGGATGGATGCAGGATGTGGTTCAGCATCGTCTTACTGAAATCTGCAAGGTCTTCCCTGTAAGAGACGATGTCTGGATGGAGCAGATGTTGCTCTGAAGCCTCCATGTACTTTCAGCATTGATGGAGCTTCACAGATGTGGAAGCTGCTCACGTCACACTAATCCACTCCATCCCATCAGAGATGCAGCTTTTCTGCTGTTCTCTGATAACACACTGGATGCTCCCCCTGCTCTTTAGTCTGCAGGAAACACCGTCCATGCTGTCCAGACAGAATTTCACATTTTATGCATCTGAGGACAGAACACTTTCCACTTCACCTCAGATCATTTAAAGGGTGCTTTCACACTTACGAGTCTCCTGGACTCAGTAGGACTGGGGACTAGATTGGGGTTTGCATGATTCCTCTGGTCAGAGTTTACTGTCATGCTGAACTCTGTTAAACAAACCAGGGGCCTCATGTACGAAGGGTTCATGTGATGAAAATAATACGTATGGGTTCCATGCAGAGGTTGGGACGTAACATAATACTTTCCAAGGATCTGTGCATATCACCAGGTACATTTTCACCCTAGCATGAGAATACCTGTACTCCATGTCAATTTTTGTGATTAGAAAACAACAAACAAAGCACCAAAACTTTATGAGCTGAAATACCTTACTGTAAACTGTGAGGTTAAAATAGGCTAATGATTTACAACCAAACCCCATTTAATCTAATCTTCCTGTATATATTAGATCATAATAATACTTTAATTCCCTGAATTTCATGGTTTATGTTTATCTGTTTATGTCACATTAACATTATCACATCAGTGAGTGCTGCTGTAAAGCGCACACACATACACACAGCACCACTTCTTCTCACTGAGAATGCAGCACAGTATGCAATCATCATATTCTCATGTTAAAAATTACAGGAATGATGTTTGATTGTGTCTTTGGGATTCAGCTGTCTGTTTGGTGCAGTCATACCTTCCTAAACGAGCCAAACAAACAAACAAACAGAACTCAGGAACATGTTCACAGGTTAACAACCTAAGTATCACATCCTACATGCTACCAGATGTGTTTCTGACATGTTTTAGTTTCCATAAGGGAGGAAAATCTCAGTAACATTAACATTAATCAATCAAAATATGCTCTAAATGTTGATTATATGAACTATAAAGAGGCTAAATGAATAAAGGACTCATAAATGAGAGATAATTAAACCTTGTATATTAGTCCTGATTCAGCCTCTCATGTCGTTTCTCTTCAGGCAAACAAGAAGCAGAACGTCTACTTGCTGCAGCCACACATCCAAGATGGATGACAGCAAAAGGAAAGCAGTGTCTGAAGCCACTTACAAGCTACGCAAAGCCAAGTCGCTGGTAAACTACACTTCATGTGTCATCACCACTGTACCCCTGCAGCGTCTGTGACCTCCTTGTCTGAATTCAAGGGTGTGATAAAAGGTGGAGGATTCCCTGGAGACAGTACAACCAGCAGGCATCATGCATAATGCAGGAGCAGTTACAAAGAAAAGCATGTTAATGATGAGCTGCACAGAAAGGGGGGACGGGGGGATTATATGCTTACGATGCTGTTTAAGATAAAGGTGAAATAGCGGACACGGTGGCCTTCAAGTTTAGGTAAAATCAGCTTTTACTTTTTATCCTTTCAGATGTTCCTCAACTCTACATGTGCATCCCAGCGCTGCCCTACTCCTCCTCCTGATCTGCATCATCCACATCTTCAGGCACAGTCATCTCAAGACTACCCCATCACCAGGGAGACGGCCGTGGCTCTGCTGGGCCTGGCTCGGTGGGATGCTGGAGTCCGTCCGGGGCCGGTGAGGACAGCGGTGCCGCGACTGAGTGCAGATGCAGTCAGAGCATCCAGACGCTCGCTCAGGAGCGCTGCCAGTGAGTGATCACACTTCCTTCTCTTCCTCTGGGTTTACGATGATGTAACCACACAGTAAAAAGTTCATCCAGGTCAGAAAAGACTGAATCTGAACAGAACCTGCATCATTAGTGATGCTGTGACAAGTTGAACTTAACTAGTGAGTTACTATTGTAACTGCTGATGATCATGTCATCATATAACACTGAATACTTTCATTGAACTCAGGTATTCCACTGTTTGAGGTTTAGACCTGGACTACACCCTCACCAGGCAGGCAGGAGAGCTACACTGCCCCCACCAGGTGGAGGACGATACTACAGCGCACATGTGGAGACTCAGATCCTGTTTTCTGAAAAGCTGCAGTTAAACATCACGAAGGTTATTTTAGGTTTTAATACTTCAAACTCATCATTAAAACTCTGACATGTTTTGGCTTTTTATAGATAAACCCCTGCAGTGATTTATACCAAAGCGAAAATAACCTCCAACACCTACTGAAGTTTATGTTTTATGAAAGAGGGATCACGATTGATATTCAAAATTACTGACCTGATGTATTTACAAAAGTTTATGACTGAAAAAAACAATAAGAAAAAAAATTAATAAAAAATTCCCATCCCATTTTGTTTCTGTAAATTATATATCTACATCTATATATATATATATATATATAGATGTATATATATATATATATATATTCTGATTTAAACTTATTTCCTTTTTTAATCTCTTTCACTCTTATAAATATTCTCAAAAGTAATTTGTAACAAAAGTTAAGAAAAATAAAACTAAGTAGTTTCATTGTTTTTAGGAGAAAAACATTTTAAGGGTATATTTTTCACGTTTGAATTTTTCAGTTTTTTTCATGTAAATGAATATTAACGTAAACATTTTGCCTTATATTAACAAAATGTGAACAAAATTCTTTATTTGAATTTCCCATTAAAAATAAATCAATTAGAAAAACGACAAATTAATTTTTTTATATTTTCATTTTTAAAGGACAATATATTGAAAAATAAATAAACAAATGAATACTTTTCCTCATATTGTATATGCTTTAAAATAAAATGTCATGCACATTGTGTTTACTGAGCATCAAATTCTGTGAATAGAAAATAAAACAAACGGGTTTAAAACAAATGTACCACCTTTATTATCCAGTCCACACATCCCATTCTGTATGCAGGAACAAAGCAAAGCAACTTATATAAACAGTGAGCCAAAACATATGAAACAATAAGTGTCAGTTTAAAAACAAAAAGCAGATTTGTCTCAGTGTTCAAAACAACTTTGTGCATTTAACACACAGTAGCACATCATGAGGAAAGAGCCAACTTTGTGTACATTAATCAGAAAATGAGTTTTTATTCATTTAAAAACAAAACACTTCGGTCAGATATGAGACTTCATCACACTAGAAAAACCCACCATGTTGTCTTTCACACCCTTCATCCAAAGTATGGCTCATACACAACACACACATTTGGACCGAACCCTGAATAGATCAACAGGCTTAAAAAGGAAAAACAAACGTGATTTAAATTAACTGCGGACGTGTTAATGCATGGACGGGAGCGGCTGCGGATCGCCTCACATCGTTTATGGCTCGCTGATGCTGCAGGAGGATAAAACCAAATGTTATCAGGCCATGCTGGAGGGAGCGAGTTGTGGGACGACCACATGGAAGTTCATACATGCTACACGCTAAAATGGGATCATTGAGAAGGTTTTCCACAAATAAAACTGCTCTACACACATTTGCTGCATCCACTGTTACACACGCTTTCTCACACATGAACGATTTCAGTAGAAAATGAGCTACAGATTGTCCAACCTCGTCGGGGTTGGATTCCCCAGACCAAACAACCCGGAACGTGGATCCTGCGATATCAGTACGATGACTTTATCCTAACAGTAATAAAGGCGCACCCTGAGATCGGGATCAGTGCCAGCGACCGCCGCTGGAGAGGTTACCAGCTCCGCTTCCTCCTCTTGATTTAAGGCAAAGTTTGCAGCATCAGAAATGATCTCTGAGCGTCCGCTGGATTCTAACCCAGCAGTTCACAGGGATGCTTTTAAACAGGTCATAATATAAAAAATGTGCCATGTGAAGGAGAGATAATTCATCCAGGAAAAGAATCCAAATGGTTATAAAAAGAGGAGGAAACAGAGTGGCAATGTTTAACAGATAAGATTTCTAACTAGATCCTTCTTTTAAAGAATGAGCCCACAGCAAAGCTGCACACGCTTTCTTACTCAAACTGGATCCAACTGGTTTTCTAAAGCTCACGGTGGGTTGAATTGAACTTTTTCTCAAGAAAAGAAGTTTAAATGAAAGAATCAGAGGAGCCAACTTAAAAGAAAAACAATGTTCTCAGCAGAATATCCAACCTCTTCCTCCCTCATCGGCTTTTACCGCAACAGAAACATCTGTTCACTCTGCTGTCTTGTTCTGAGACACAACCATCATCAGAGATTTAAAATGGAGCTGGATGTCTAACTACGTCTACGTGCTGCTAGCAAAGCTCCGTTGTGTCTATAAGGCTGGAAGTTTCCATCGTTGTGCTTCAAAGTGGAGGCGGTTCATGTGATGCTTTCATGGGTTTTGGAAGCAGAAAGGATGCGTTCTGCAGGTCTGACCGAAACGGAGGGAATGACTATCTGCATACACACAAGTAATAACATCGAGTCTTTTTAAATAATGTAAACATATACATCTTATTTGAGGTCAGTGGAATGATCCTCTTCATATATGTCTGAAAAAAAAGCAGGAAATTTACTGGAGCATCGTCCGGATGTTCTTCGGAGTGGACTCGTCGTTCAGGTGCTTTGTGGTGAATCTGGAGAAATCAGAAACAACGTGGAATCAGAGACTACCATGCACAGGTTTCAGGATCTATAGAAGACTTAAACGATCATGACCTATGAGGCTAAAAAGACCTACTTGAGTGCATTCAGGAGGCCCTCTACGTTGTCTGCTGGTTGGTCCTTCAGGACTTTTATGCATCCTTTCATCTGAGGACAAACCGAGACAGAATGAGGACACAGAGAGAAAAACAACCGAACACAACCTGCATCGGTCTGAGCAGCCACGGCACTTCTTACGTCTATCTTGGAGGACTTGTTGAAGGCACCGTTGGGATGGACGTGGTCATACAGAATGATGACACCCACCATCACCCTCATGCAGAACAGGAGGGTGTCCTGGCTGCTGAAGCGGCTTGAATATTCCCTGAAAACACAAGACAGGAAGAAGAAGACAAGTTAGAGCAGCAGAAGGATTTGGATCTGAGCACACGTTCACGTTGCTGCAGTTCGATCTGCTTCCGGATGCTGAACCCTACAAAGTCTCGGTTCACTTAAAAAGGAGATAGCTATGAACCCCAAAGCTTCAAGAAGAAGGTGATGCAGACTACTGTTTGGAGAGGAGGGAAAGCTAAACAGCATGTGTTCAGAATGTAAATGTTCTACAGACCTGTGCCCACCGTTAGGATGACCGAACCCACCCGTTGTTTACACCAGCACTGTATTTCCTCTTGAATTCAGAATGAAAGTTAAAGGGCCTATGGAGGATGTGCAGCTGATGTCACAGAGTCACCTGACTTTATTTCTCCACTATGTTGGACGGTAGGTAGTCCAGTCTCAGACCAGTTAAACTAGGACAGGTTGTAGTGTGTGTGGTATTCTTCCTGGTTAAAATGGTGATTTCATGCTCCGCATTGGGTGTAGCAGCTTAACAGGCAAGGCCAAAAGAACGGCCCGTTGTTCTACAGATTCCCGGTGTCGCACAGCGAGACAAATAGATTGCAGCTGTGAGATGAGAGGACTGGGAACCAGTGCTACCAGCAGGAAATGCAGTCAACACTTTCTATCAGACTACTTATGTAAGAAATAATGCCCAACGAGGTATGTATAATCAGATATTAATGGATGACGCGGAGGTGTGGTTGCTTCTGTGAAGTCTATTACTTATTTCAAATGGACACATCGAAGCACATTATGCTGCTTCTACCACGGTCACTTATAAAATAAATAAATATTAAATGTATATTAATGCTTTAACAATTCTTTAAACCATTAAATTTGTTAAGTTTTCCTACAGGAAGCGACTGAGTGGATTATTTACTATCCGTCATTGTGACGTGCTGCCATGGTAACCGGCTGTTGCCACAGAGCTGCAGCTTTTAACGTATGGTCTGAGTTTCTGTTTCTTTTGTGTTGTGGTTTCACAAATACTATAAAATAAAATATAATGTAACTG
>JBAMHV010000024.1:2886554-2896749 GCA_037177535.1 Pseudomugil gertrudae
AGGTTTCTGTTGGTACCATCCACAGATACTTGCTGTGTGAGTGTGTTTAGGCTTAATCCATGCTTTATCCTGTGTGTGTATGCTAGACACTCAATGCTTATCACTGGACACATGCCGTCTAAACTGTCAAAGTCAACAACCGGAAACACGTGGCTACATGTCCTCCATACTATGCTAATGCTATCCTTTATGAGCTTTTAAGCTTCTATTAGTGGTAATTGTACCTTAAAACAGTCGTAGTAGTTTTATTTTTCATCCATGTGTTTTGTAGCTTTATTCCTTTGACATGAAGGGTTTGATTTAGGCAAACCCCGACACCACCGCTCTGACGGTGGAGACTCCCCCACCCTGACCTGAAAACTTCCCATGTCACAGGGAGGAGGCAATTTTATAATTAACTTTTCCATCATGTAAACATTTATTCCACTTTAAGTTAATTGTGGTTGTTCTGAGCATGTTCGTTCTTTTGTCCTGTCACAATGATGCACATCTTCCAGCTCTCCTCTCCACTTCTGCTCCTCAGCTGCTAAATAAAGTGTAGTACTACGCTCATGTCGAGCTGGTGCAATGGTAAATGATGTGTTTTCCATGTTGTAGCTAAAAAGAAGCAGGAAGTGGAGTTTATTTGTTTCTGGTACATCTACCTTATTTTTTCCAAGTCCCTCAGACTATCCTGGTAAAAGAGTCCCTTTAAACTGTTCAGAGTGTCTGAACTTCATGGTAACTGATCTGTGTGCAGCTGCGTAAATATTTATGAATAAGCTGCATTTGTAGGAAACCAGCAGTGTGTGTGTGTGTGTGTGTGTGTAAACACTCACGGCGTTTCCAGCATGACCTTGCAGACACTGGCCATGGTGCTGAGACAGTCTGTCGTGTTCTCCAGTGGAAGAGTCTTGTTCTGCAAAAAGGTAAAACAAACGTTTTAACAACCACACAAAACATCCCATTAGTTTCCTAAATGCTATTTTCCTGGGGCACAGAAGTCAGCTTTGACAACAAAATGTTAAATCATGTGTCTGTTTTAGTTTAATCCTCAGTTTCCTGCAGCAGCAGTCTTCACAGGTAGCAGCATCAATATTATTAAATTATCAGGACACATAAAGTGAACAAAACAAGCAAAATACTAAATAAAAAGCATTTCCTCAACAGTAGTTCCCCAAAGTTAGGCAGAATTTACACGAGTTAAATGTTTTCCAGGAAAAATAATCCAGATTATAACCCCAATTTAACGTTTTTATTGATGCGTGTCTTTGAATTGTTTCTAATAAAGTTTTTCCTAAATAAAAAAGCCAAACTACACTGTTACAAAGTAACCTTTGCTCTAAATGCATTAGAAGGGATCAAGTGTGACTCTTTTAATAGTTTCTGAAACGTTTTCATCACAAAACTGTTTATAACACAGTAACATTTGTCTGCTGCCCCCTGCTGGATACATTAATAACACAGTAACGGACCACACTACTATCAGCACGTCACACACTGATAAAAGGTGAAAACACTCAAAAATCCTGTTAGATATTTTTTTTGCATCTTGTTAAAAGAGCCAAATAAAGAATACAGGTAAAGGAACAATGATTAGCCATTTATAGAGGTTAACTTGTATCTTAGAGCATGTTTTTAATGGTTTAACCCAAAAAAACAAAAAGCAAAATGAACAACAAACAAAAGAAAACATTTGGAAACAATTTGGAAAATTTTAACTGAAGTCAAAAATGGATTGAAATAAAAAAAAATCAGGTAAAGTAAATATTCAGCCTAACTCATCATTAAATGTCCCAGAGCTCACGTTCTTATCAGAGCCACTCAGCCTGGTTAACTTTGGCTTGCATCTCCTTTCTTTTCTTCTTCACCACGTTTTTGTTTTTTCTTCTGCACCTGATAATCTAAATTCTCCTCATTCAGCTGCACTTTGTTTAGAAGGTAAAGTAAATACACAACCAGCATGTTTCCTCAGTGGCCTCACCTGTGTTTGCCCATCTGGGTTTTAAGTTGGTTCAGACTGGGTTTCAGCTGGGGCCCAACTTGGGGTCCATTAAGCCAGCTGACATGGGCACCCCATGCCCTCGTAGCTTTCTTGCACCCCTTATGGAGCCCATACAGCACACATGGGCTTCACATAAGCAACTGAAACCACAGGAGACCTGAAACATTTCCCCAGTTCAAACCCACACCCACATAGCCCAAACTTGACCCTTTATGGGCCCAACATGGACATGCTGCTTAGAAAATGGGGCCTGCATTAGTTCTGTATAAATCACAAAGTTAAAATCCAGTAAGAACCAACTTGAAATCCACATGGGAGGGGTGCCCACAGTTGGGCTGCTAGGGGTGTTGTCCTACAGGTTTTTGATGCATCCCTGCTTCAGCACACCCGACTGAAATTAAATAGATCCAACAGCCAAAGAAGTTCTGCACAATGACCCACTCATTTGAGTCAGGTGTGTTGGAGCAGGGAGGCATCAAAAACCTGAAGGATTTCTTGAGGACTGGAGCTGTAAACCCCTGCTATATGGGCAAACACAGTCCTGGGATCCACCTGGACATGCTGGCTGGATTTATAATATGTTATTGACTAGTGTTCAGCAGGTGATGTCTGATCCATCAATACATTTCCTATGAACTCAGCAATAAGTTTTCATTTATACCCAACAAAACTGATCTTAACCCACATCTGGGTGCTCCTTCACAATCCTCAATGCAATAAGCATGAACACACAAGTTTGGAGTATTGACATCTTAAATTCAGTAATCTGAGTCTACGTGTCCTTGTTTGTCCAAACAAGTGAGGAGCAGAGCTGACAGAGTATGAGAATGTGTGTATCCACAACATAAAGCATTTACTGGTTGCATAACCATAGCTAGGTTTTTCACTCACATGATTCAAAATAGAGGTGCAAATTCATCATTATTGTTTTTCCATAATTAGGTTATTGATTATGAATTGTGTAGAAATGATGTGTCTGTAAAGCACTGAGATGACAATGTTGTAAAGTGGTGCTATACAAATAAAGCTGAACTAAATTATTTTTACAATGTTTAATGTTTTTCAATGTTCATCCGTCACCCTCTGCTGCCCATTAGACAGAATGCATCTTTAAAGAAATGATATTTTTACATAAAGAATCTACTTTTATGTACCATCACATTTTGTTTCCTTTAATTCCTGATTATAAAAACAAATAAAGCAACATTTATGTAAATAATTCAGTGAACTGGTTAATCTTTATTCTTTTATCAAGCTAACTGCTGGTTGTCATGGAGCTCTTACCTCTGTCACAAAGTTCGTGGTTGCATTGCTGAGTGTTTTTAGCATGGGTGTGGCCTCGGCGTAGAACAGAGACATCCTGTTGGCCATCTCATTGTTTACTTCGTTTTCAATGTCCAGCTGAGGGCAAAGACACAAATGCAACCCATTATCTAATCAGTAATGCTGCTTTAGACAGGAGACGTTTTACATCGGGGTTCCACAGCTGGTCATTGACGTCCGTCGTTCTGCAGGTTTGGGATGTTTCTTGCAGCAGCATTACTAAATCGGGTTAATGTGTTAACTCGATAAGATGCTGAGGAGAGCCATTTGATTAGCATCAAGTGTGTTGGAGCAGGGAGACCTGCAGGGTGGTGGTCTTCTTTCCCTGAATCTTACATTCATGTTGTTTATCCGGTTGCGACTGATGGTCCTCCTGTAGTAGCTGAAGTCGTTCTGGATGGCAGGGATTCTCATCTGGGAATAAAAACAAAATATTATCTTATACAGGTGTGATAAACTGTGTGTGTGTGTGTGTAGGCGTTTCCAGCAGACCTTGAGCTCATCAAAACGCAGAGTGAAGTGAAGGATCTCAGCAAACTCTTTGGCCAATGCCTGCTCTCTCTCCAGGTGCTGAGTGGGCGTGAGGGGCGGGCACGTCAGAGACACCAACAAACTCTTCAGAGCCTCCTCTAAACACAAACATCATTTAGAACTCAAACAGGTTTCGCCATGCAAACCATTTAAAAATACTAACTGTGCCATTAAAATTTTAATCAACTGATAATCGCATCAGTTTAAATTTATTATGACTTAAATAAAAATATAGTTAATTTTGTTTGTAACAAATGACACAAATTACAGATCCATTAGGTGTCATAGCTTATTAATCTGTACATTTAAACACACCTAATCTGAGGGAGAAACTGTAAAACTTCTTGAGCTTGATGACCAGCGGGCAGACAGAGTTCCAGGCTCGCTCCTGCAGTGTCAGGTCGCTGGGATTTTGAATCGCCTGAAAAGAACAAGAATAAACATCTAAAAGATGATGTCCATCTTTTTTTTTTTATACATGTTTGCACTTCATTTCGTACATCTCTGATCTCCTGGCCCGCTCCTTTGTATGCCTGCAAACCAGCCAGGATGCTCTCAGACTCCTGGAGGACCGAGTTGACCTGGTTCCACACCTCGCGCTCCCCGTCTGTTGGCTGTGCATCTGACACAAGTTAATACAAACATTTCTGAACCATCTGTGTAAAAACAGCCAAGAATCAACTGTAACTTGTAATCAAATGTAGCACAAAAGTATGTAAAGGTGGATTACATCTTTATTTTAAGTCTTCTTGATAATAAATCTTATTCAGTTTATCTCCCTTCAAATGGAGCCACATTTGTAAGGAAAATGGATGTGTGGGATGAGCAGCAGAGCTGAGCATGTGGGTTGAGTCCATGAAAATTTGCCTCAGCTAAGTCAAGCACCTCTGGCCAAGTTATTCACAGTCATAACCCACATACTCACCTCTGCTGCTCATCCCACATGTGCAACTTATTTTCAACTGTGGCTCCGATTAGGAGTGTTTGTGGCTTTATTCTTCTACTTCTGGCATTTTCAGACAGTTGTAAACAACCTTAGAGCAGTAAATTATCACCACCCACACACAGAAGTGAACTCTGAACTCATCACCATGGCAACGTAAAAGATGTGTGAAAGTACGAAGGCAGCTATGTCTGTATGAGAATATATGAAACAAAGAGTCTCCGTTAAGTATGTAAGAAGCAAAAATGAGCCTTTAAATAAAGAGATAAACCACCAAACACTCAGTGCCAGGTTTGTATAATAAACAGCATTTTTATACTTTATAAAAAACAAACATTTGTGTTTAAGGTTTTGTTCTGGTTGGGGAAGAGGAAATAACTCATTTATTTAAAGCCATCTTTAGGAGGAAAAGTTGAGACGAAGCAGAAACGTTCAGCATAATGAAAGTGTGAAGGGAAAAGGAATGAAGGATTTGGACCACATAAATCCACCTGCAGTCTAATTTAAAACATGCTTCTCTTAATACTCACTTTAACATCTTTAATTATATAATATTAAATGGCATAAATACACATTTATTTCTCATTTTCTAATTTGTTCCTTCAACATTTAATAACATTTTTTAATGTAATTTAGCAACATGCAATGTAATATGTGTGTTTCAGATGCTCAGTAATTATACTGGTAAAAAGAGCATCATGCACACAGAAATGAATCTTTACTGCTTAAATGGCTCTGAGGTTGTAAAGCTGTCTGGTGTCTTTTGTCACTATGTGAATTCTGTGAGACAGCAATGTTTTAATATTGGACTGCAAAAGGTGCAGAGACTTTGTACTAATGTCTGAGTTTATGTCAAGTTTTTATCATCGTACAGAGTCCTCATGAAACTCAGAACTCAGGCTTCAACTATCGTGACCATAGAGTCACACTTTTACTACAACAGCTATAAATTTAGAACATCAGTGACATTAAAAGTAGGTCTGGTTTCTGTTTTGCATTTCAGAAATCATCCACTCCCATCATTTCCTGCTAAATAAACAAAGCTTGAGGTTAGCTGCAGTGGGAGAGCAGCTGAAATGCCACAGAGGAGGTGTATTGTGTTCAGTTGTTTTTGCAGGAGGACACAGCAAAACAGCAAAAACAGTTGTTTATTCTAGTTTCTCTACACTGATGAAATGTGAAAGATTTATTTGACGTTCATTCTGCAGAATCTGCACAACAAACATGATTTAAGCTATTAGAAGATTACAGATAAATGATGTCTCATATGTCACACAGAGGGGCTTGCATGCAGACAAAGCAGACAGCAGAGGTCAGGGGTCACAATCATTCTTCAACTCTGAACAAAGAATAGGAATAGCGTCTGAAAACTTGACTGAAATCAATCATGAAATATAATAAACAGCTTTCAGAGGCAACATTACATATTCAAAAGGAGGACTATTCAGTCCCTGAATAGTCTGACCCCTGACCAGCCAGGCTAAGAGAAAAATAACCGGAGAATAACAGGAGAGGTGGTCTAGTAGAAGTTCAGGCATTAGCTGAGCTCACTTTCAAAGTCAAGGAAAAAGTTTGGCCCCTGTTCAAGCTCTGTGCAAGTGAGCACTTTTAACAGATTCCCCATTTGGTTTCTGCAAGAGAGAGAGAGAAAGAGGAAAAGAAGAGAAGCACAAGCGATGTTAAAAAGCCATAAAAAGTTATCTGAACAGAGCAGGAGTTCATAACCACACAGAGGAAACAGCAGCAGGGAGAAGGCGAAGGAGAAGCAAGCAGAGTGAAAGCAGAATCCTTCACGGCTTGGTCATGAAGAGACCCGCTCCTTCCCTCCCCACACATCTCTCCATGTTTTCTTTGCTTGCCTGCCACACTTACTTTCAAAGTCCAGGAAAAAGTGTGGATAGTTCTCTATTTCCCGTGTTAGGACTTTTAGCAGGTTACCCATCCCAGCAAACCTAATGGTCAGAATACAGTGGTTAAAAATCAAAGTACACAGTTTATTTTCACACATCTAACATGGACGACCTGCAAGTTCAATAAAACAACCCAAAGAGGTTTAAATGACTTTTTATATTTACCTTCAAAGATAATGTTTAGAGCCATTTACAGTAAGTGTTGTGTCTGATAACATAGCAGCTACAGAAGACGACAGATGAGACATGATGTCACTTTTAAAGTCACAACTGAGAACGTGTTATGTGAAAGCATCATTGTTATAGACGATGATGCCAATGGCTTTTATTTTTATGCAAGACATTAATACTAATGTACTTATATGCTGATCCTTGTCTAAACACTGGAGTAGAGTTAGCTGAACTTTTACATTTTAATAACGTAAATGAAACAAATAAGTGAGAAAATAAATAAATAAAAAGTAAATAATGAAGACAAAATTATAATTAAATTGATCAAAATAAATTAAGAAAAAAAAAATCAATGAAGACAAATGAAAAGAATAATTCCTTGAATTAAATATTTAGGAAATACATTTAATTTAAAACTAATAAATAAATAAGAGTATGAATGAAAAAGTTCATAGATTGCAGATAAAAAAAAATCCCTTTTGGACTAAAGTACCACTCAAAAGTTTGGACACCCTTTCTTAATGAGAAAGTTTCTAAACTATTTTACTAGTTTATCATCTTTCAGCATCTTATGGGGGGGGAGGAAAGAACAGGACGGTTTTAAAATGGGAACTAACAAGCAGAGAAATTAAATCTCCATGGTTGATTTTCACTTAAATAATTTTGACTGTTTAGGCAACAAAATGTTCAGAACATATTTTAACATTTCTGACTGAAAGACAAATTATACCAACATGAGAAAATAAATCATGACACCCGTGAAGGCAAAAACAAAGCTGATGCTGAGAATGAGGGGGACAATACATGAATATAGATTATATCTCTATCAGTGCTTTACTTTTACAGGTTCTTGATCTTCCTTAGAAATAAAACTAGATGGTGATGAAAGCATCTTTATGTGAATGAGTAGAATTTAATTCTTTGTGTGACAGCGAGGACTTTGTTTGAGTTTCTGGGAAGTAAAGAGTCTGAAATAGAAACAATTCTTTCCTCGCTGTTGTACAAAATTTCAGAGCTTCTGAAGCACTTTCTCTGCTCTTTTGGATCTGGGCCTTTCAAAATGCAGCTAAACACATGCACCTAAATTGTCATGCACCATAAAGTTTTTATTGGAGGCAAAAGCAAAGGGTAGGTAGTACTTTCCAGTGGAAAAGTCTACCTCCCCAGGCGTGGAAGGTGGTAATAAACTCTGTAATCACAGCAGGCATTAAACTTACAGAAGCATGACGTGGGGGCATGGTTACATTTAAAGGTTTAACCTCACAGTACACCGAGAGGAGCTGCATAACACTGCTGAATTTAAGCAGGGGGAAGTGAAACAGTATTAAAACAGATTTACAAGAGTATGTAGATATTTGAATAAAAAACACAGTCAGTCACACACACGGAGCTTCACCTTCCCTCCATTTAAATCACAGTGGTGTGGCAACAAAAGAGACACTGTGCTGCAGTCTGCGCATGATAATCACACCGCATCGCCTCCAGGAGAAGACTTTTTTCATGGCATTCATTTCTCATCTCATTTCTGATAGAAAACAGACAGTCCTGATGATAACAGGTTGAATGTCTATCCTGTAGCAATTCTGAAGATTAATTCTGAAGTTAAAAACGTTTAAATGTGTGTGATTTATCATTAAATGCAGCTTTGATCCAGTCTCAGTTTAACACATGGACATACCAGAAGGGGGCAGCCTTGAGTTGCTTTTACATTTCCCCAACAAGAAGTGAAGTACTGCAGAAGCAACATGCTGGAGCATGTGCTGGAGCACTTTCTCTTTTACTCTTCATAGCAAACTCAGACCTGCATCTACAAGTTTCTCTATAGTCCCTAACCACTGCTTTTATTATCTTTAAACAGCCTTTGACGATCACAACTGAAAGTTCTGCTACAAATAAAGATCTGCATTTACAGTAATCCTCACAAAAGATCCAATGCAATGAAAACTGGTTTATTTCTGGTCTAAATGTGTCTTTTTGTTCTCTAAACACAGCAGTTTACATCAGGATTTCTTCCTCTTTTGTATTTCGAGTACAGTAAAATGTAAATTTAAGCAGATGACATGCCAACTAGGGCAGACTGATATGGATATTTTGGGGTTGATACAGATTATGATTTTTGGCCAAAAAAATCCTGATAACCAATTCATCTGCAGATTAAATAAATAAATAAAAAAACCCTCATGAATAACAAAACTTCCTTTTTGGTACCTTAGAACAACAAAGATATAAGATAGATAACAGATATAATTTTCAAGAACAATTAAGCATCAAACATCTGGATACAGCTAATTCATTTTCCATACGGTTTAGTCCAGTCCAGGGGTGCCGGGAATGTGGAGACTATCTCAGCAGCTAGCAGGTGTGAGGCAGCTACACCTGGACAGGTTGCCTGTCCATCACAGCTGGATACTAACCAGACAGACTGTAATGCTGATCATTTTCACTTTAAAGTCCTGCTCTGAATAAACTTTCTCTTCTCTGCATTCACTTCACTCCTAAAATGTGCCATGATTAACTATTATTCTGTTCTCTAAACTGGAGGATGTTTAGGCTGTCAGCTAACGTGTTTTAGGTTAGCAATGTTATTGCTAACAGACAGTATAAAAGTCTGTTAAGCTAAAAGCATAATAACAGAATATCAGCTCCACTTAACCATAACCCATACACAGTATTTCTATGAGAAATCAGCAAAATAACGACGATTAAAGGCCATTTTGAAAAGCGCTAATATTGGCCTATTTAATTGACCAGCCGATTAACCGGTCAGGATCTAATGTCGACACTGTGTTAAGTACTCTGAATTGTTTCTTTGGTTAATAAATAGTCTATGGTGACCTTAAACATTTTTTGTTCCAGTCATTGACTAATTAGCTTACTAGCACACAGATCACTTAACAGCGTTGGCATGTCATCATCTGCCTAAATTTACATTTTTTTGTACACAAAATACAAAATACAAGAAGTCTTGATATAACTCATCTTAGATCAGTAACAAGAAGAAGGCCAGCCTCTTCTTCCTCTGACAGGTACTACAAACATTTATGAGATCATATGGCCACAAAAAACAGAAATTTTCCCATAATTTTAGCAAAAGCCTAATCCAGCATTTCTCAAAGTGTGGTCCCTGGACCACTAGTGGTCCGCGAGCGCCCCCTGGTGGTCCACAAGGTGAACAACAGATAATCCTAAATTTATTTGAATTAACAAGAAATGTTGTCACACTCAGTTTTGTGACACCAAACCCGTCTTATATACAAATAACTATGGAGCAGCGGCTTAGGACAGGGTCATTTTAAAGAAAAAAAAACATAAAAATATTGTAAAAGCTGCATT
>JBAMHV010000024.1:2896849-2930758 GCA_037177535.1 Pseudomugil gertrudae
AGTCAGGTGGTCCGTGAGTTCGTGTTGTAAAGGTTAAATGGTCCTTGGACTGAAAAAGTTTGAGAAACACTGGTCTAATCCAACTGAATGTGTTTTCCCTTCGGTGATTCACTTCAGAAAGGTTTATTTTCTATTTCTTGTTTTTCAATCAGTCAACATGGAAATGAAACAACGAGAGGAATGTGCAGCAAAAGGAGAAAAAAGCCTTGCAACATAAAAAACTGTTTGTTGCGACTGTAACAATGTCAGTCTTTGTGTTTATTTCTGACTTAGTATTTATCAATGAGTGTTGGTTATATAACAGGAATAGCTTTCCTCATAACGTTATGATGATGGATTGGAGCATTAGTTACGGCTGGCTGCAACTAATCCACCATCAAAGCACATTTGCTTCATATGTGATATTCTCACATGCAAGACAAAGAAAGTAAGACTGTGATTTAAAGGTTTACGACTAACATAACTGTTGTGATGTGTTTCCATGTTACAGATTTGACTGAGGCAATGCTGTGTGTCTGCTTTTTTACATGACATGTTCTCCACTTCGTCTTTATTCTTATTATTGCAGACAGGGAAATACTCTGGGAATTCTCTGATCTACTCGGTTCCTCTTTCACAGCCGCTCATCTACGTGGCCTTGACCGAGAGTGGAAACTTTAACTTTCCTCTTTCTCAGAGTTTTTATCATCAGCCAGTTGAATTAAAGAGGAATACCAAAAATAATTTGCTGCATAGAAGGTTATATTGTTGAGAAAAAGTGGTGGGAAATTAAATAAAAAATATATATCAGGGACAAAAATATTTATTTTACTTTTTGTAAAAGGAAAAGTTTTAATAAAAATAAATAAATGAAAACCAAATTAAATAGAAATCTAAACAAACAAAAATAAAATAAAAATACTGGTACATCAATATTAAAATGACAACCAAAGTTAAAATAAAATAAATTAAAACCAAATTCAATTAAATGTTTTAAACAATACATATAAAATAAAAGATAAAGCACACCCAAATCCATTTTTAGCTAAAAAAGGACCAATTTCTCTCAGCCTCAGTAGATATCTACATTCTGCTGCACACATGTAAGTTACAATAGAAATATTTTACTTCCCTGTTCATAAGCATTTTCTCATCATCGATGACTATAGTGGGAAAAACCAACAAACTTCCGTACTGGGCAGTGATAATTTCTGTTACTGGTACTGTGTTGCAGATATCTAGTTTTATAATAAAGTTAAATTTACTGTATCTGCTTAAAAATAAACCTCCTTCTGAAATGAGTAAACTGGAAGCCAACAGCCCAGGACTGAATATTTCTAATGTAGTCTACTAATGTAGACATATTGCTGTAAATGTCTTATTGCACTCACACAAACATGTAAAAATGATCCAGTACTGACAATACAGGTTTGTTTTGAATGTTTTTGCATCATTTGTTGTCCTGTTGTTCCATTAAAATGCGTGTGCAGCTTACAGTGACAAACAAATGCAAATAATGACATAAAATTAGTATATATAGAAAGAAAGCTTCATTTAAACTTTTAAAAATATAATGTTAAGAAGCAAGTATTAACTAAACATGCTCCTTAATAAATAATTTATTCGGAATAAATAAAATGAGCATAAAAAAAGCTTTTATTCATGTTTATGTCAACCATGTTTCACTTTGAATTTAATTGTATGATACATCTTTTAATAACCCGACATATAAAGTTAGGAAATCCACTGCTTGTTTCTTTTTAACAAGCTGACAGGATGAACTCTTCAACTGCTTTCCGAGGGAAAAGATTTTGGGCTTAATGAAACAGCAGCAGACTAATCCCATCTGTGCTCATCTAAACCACATCATTGTTAGAAGGCTAACGTGCTTTAACAGCAGCTTACAGGGTTTACAACCCAAGCATGCGAGTGTGAGACATACCTTGTCAGGCGGTGGACCTCAGGTTTTTTTGTCTATATCATCCGCTATCTCGTTGTCTCTGAAGACAATGAAGACAAAAAAAAAAATAGTTAAACTCAAACTAGATCAAGTACAAATAAATAATAGTAGAAAGGGAAACAGTCGTTAAATTTTGTGCAAGCATTTGAGTGTCTGCCTGCCCGTGCATGTCCCTCATCTCGGACAGATGGAACATCAACTTCCTAACTAACAAACTTCCTCGTTTCTACCAACGCATACAGGCCTTCAATAAACAAATACAATCCTCGCCCTTTGAATTATGCAGCACTGAAATCTACACCCCGTCATATCCGCAGAAAGCTGATGAAGCCTCTGTCTGCTGGATGTTTATTGGAGTATCAAATATCCTGTGGCAAGCGCCGGCTGCTAATATTCACTTGCATGTACTACATTGCAAATCCCTCCAGGTTGAGAGGAGAACAATAAATAAGAAGCAGAAAAGGGGGTCATTTACATGCAGTGTCACAGTTATGACACGGTTGTAGACATGATGATAGTCCAACATCTTTAAACAAAGAAACACAAAGCAGTATTCAATAAAAATATTCCACATGCTTCCTATCATTATTGAAGCAGACTAACAAACGAATGCAGTAGTCTAGACGTGCACCGTGTTTGCATCAGTGCATTATGAGACACTGGCCTACAGCAAAGTAAATCTGAATCATGGAGTGGATCATCTGGAAAGAAATAAGTAAAATCAATAAAGATGCTGTGGATGATTAACATGTCCTGCATGATATGCTGTGGCCTGAAATATTCCTCATAGTTTACATCTTTGGTGACAATTATTCTTTTAGTGCTGGATTGCTGCTAAAAGCAGTTATTGTGTACTGGTTGAACATTTTTTTAATTTTTATTTGTGTGAAAACTGGTGTTTGAGGGGGACATTTTTCACTGCTGCACCACTACACATACAGCAGAGCAGCTGTGTTATTGGAGATGTTCAGTTGTTAAAAAAGATGGAGGAAGTTTAGAAGTGAAGCTAAAAGGAGATGTAGCTGTTGTCTAGTAACACTTTGCTGTTAACAAGGTCGGACGTGAAACAAGCAGCTCGATACTGACAACGCTGCTGAGCTACAGATGTCAGGAACAGGAGGAATTTTCTGCGTCACCTTAGCTGCAAAGATGGGTCAAGGCCAAGACCAAGGATGTGTGAAACCAGGATGTAGGGCAAATTCAGCTTTTTCGATTAGAATCCTCGTCCGCTTCATTATTAACGTGGAAACAAATTCTGATTTTAAAGGAGCAGACTGGGCCCACCTGCAAACAGTTTTCAGTCCTGTTTCAGACCACAAAGCAGTTGAACACAAGCAAAAAGTATACATGTGTGTGGGAAGATAGGTGACTCTGAACGGGAGAAATAGCTCACGTGGAAAAATTTGACTGAATTCAGATGAACCTTCTGATGCAGTTCGATGTTTTCTTGCCCCTGGTGGAGAGTGATGTTTTTTAAAAGGTCTGATTCCTTTAACATGTGCAGCATGAACACAATCTAAGCCTGGAATAATGCTGCACCCTCAAAGCGCCTAAAGTCCCAGATCGGATTGAGTCTAGTGCATTATCCCGATTGGAATGCACCCCAACATCCATCACATCCTCATCCTCCCACTGTAAAAGTTGGAAGACACTTGGGTCAGAGGTCACTTACTGTCACAAAAAGTAGAGATAATAAAGTTGATAATGCCATAAACTGTGAAAAGTTAATCAATCAAAAATAAAAAAACACTAGAAAGTAAAGCCGTCTGAAAACCAGTGAGTGAGACTAATTGTTTTGAATTAGTCAAACTCAAGATTTGAACCAGTTACACCAAAGATAGATGCATCCAATGTGTTGACACCAGTCTATTTGTGAATTGTTTTATTCCCCTTTGACACATTTTCATCATTAGACCTGACTGAGAACAGAAAATTTGCAGGTATAGTGACTTTTTACCAACAAGGTAGATGCACTCCTGCTTTATTTTTCTGAGGAACTATAATCTAAAAAAAAAAAAACAAAACCCATGCTGCTGTATAAAAGACATAATGAAATGAGTAAACGACACAATAATGAACCCACAGGACCATTTTCTCTGATTTATAAACCAGTTGTTCTCTTATACAGTAGCTGTACCATGCTGACAATCCCAGAGTTAAAGGAACTCCTGGCCACTTCATCAATACCATTTCCCATCTTTTATACATTTGGTTTAAGAACTTAATCTACACTAACCCAGTAGCAAGAAGCCAGCTTAAACTGGTATTTGAGGAGGACTTTTTTCACTAATGCACCACTACACATTCTATGTATGGAGTGTAGTCATCGCAATGTATGTGTGTGCAATAGTGACACAGCAAGTTCTGCAATCTAGGAAGTAAATTAATGCAACGGGTTATCAGTTTTAAGCCTGAAACAGGTTAGTTTATGGGCCATAAACAAACCTGTGAGTGTGGTAAAACAATCTTCAAATTTGCAGATGATAGAAAAAAACTGCACCCAGCAACTAGCACAATAAAAAGAAGCAATAAAAAATAATAACTGAGACAGACCAAAATACTTTCAGCTGAAGAAACTAAAATCAAACTAGTTTGAGTCACAGTAAATAAAATTAAACATTATTAATTATCTAAGATATTAAGTATATATAAAAAGTTGGGAAGTCTTTGCCCAAGAATCTTTCTTCCTAACAAGCAAAGAGCTTCTGAAGAAGAAGAACATTTGTATTCTGTGTTGCATAGAAAAAAAAATGCAAGCGGCTGCAGCTAGACTCTTTGCTCAACCGACTGTGTTGGCCTTCATCCATCAACTGAATGCAGGAAAAGGGACTGTGATGCTGTAGATGGATGGATGGATGATCCACAGAGACACTAAATGCTTTCCTTTTATGGGAATAGTGTGGTGGCTCCCTGCGGTTTGACACATGAGTGGCTTTTGCCAAAACATCACGCTATATCCATGTACGTGCACACACATGGTCACATCTAGTGTGTTCTCTCTGGAGTTGCAAACATTTGCCAAAAACACCATGTGGACAGCACAGACTCTGAAGGCATGCAGACACTTTATAATCATACCAACTCGGCCTAATTTATCCAAATTCTCCCATTTTGCCAGCTTCCTCTTCTTTATCTTTATTCCGCACCCTTCCGCCAAGGCTTTTTCCATCTTTAGCTTTTCCTATGCGTCTCTCCACTTCAGCTCAGAAAAAGATTTAGTTTTTTCCCAACCAGACAGTTGTCACCAGGCAGCCAGCTCAAAAGCTCAATGAATATGATTGTCCTAATTAACCAGCCTATTAACAAGAATTAGGCAGTGTGCATCATTTCACAGCCAGCAGATCATCCATCCACCCTCAGGTAGTCGCCAGAGTAAGCAAAGCTTTCAGTGAAACAATAAGGCATGCAGCCACAGTCAGCAGAAAAGCCACTCATCTCAGTATTAAGTCAGTAAATCTGTCAATCATCCCAGCAGGTGGTGGGGTCAAATGGTGCAGACGTCTAAAAACATAAATATGTTTTTCAGGAAGCGTCAGTGGAGAATGGAATTTTCCATTGACCCTAAAGGACAAACACACATACTGTAAAATCTGCAAACAACCTTTCATATTTCACCTTGCTGTGTAAAAACTAGTAGGACACATTATCTTGATTGCTAAACAAACTAAATTCTAACTTGTGTTGGAATTAAACTCTTCTGGACGCAACACCTCTTACTGCATTAAAGCCCAGGATCAGCCTTTTTCCACTGCAACACAAACGTGCAGCAGAGAAGATGCAGAGCAGTGAAAATGAATGCTGGAAGGTCAGAAAGTGAATCTGTAGACATTTACAAATAGAAACACACAAGAAAAATACAGAACAGTTGCTGTGTCACCAATATCACAAAAAGAACAAGTCCAAAGAATTTACATGAATAATGTGTGTGTACAGAACAGACTGGTTTTTAACCTGTTTTTAGCTTTTTAAAGACTGAATAAGTGGCACAGTTCTTGATGCGGGTTGGCAGGGAGTTCCATGACTGTGAACCACTGACTGATACAACCATTTGACTAAATGTAGTCCCATGCCGTTGCACGTTACAGTCTCCACTTGTCAGTGCCCTTGTCTTTACTCCAATATTACTTTTAGTTATAAAATTCCTTAAAGGAGGAGGGGCAAGCCCATTTAAAACTCAAAAAATGAAGCAGGTATCCAAAAATACCTGGTAACTATAAAAATCCATGATGGTATACTTACTTACAATATTACAGTAGTGATAACGTAGAGGCTTTTTATCAAGAGTTTTCAAAGTTAAGCTATGCATGTTCCTGCGATTCACACAGCATTTAACGTAACGTAAAAAATATTCTGGAGAGCAATTTTCACCTCCTGGTAGACTTAAAGGACCCACATGGCTCAAACAGTTCAGAGACACATGGACAGACAGCTGGGCACACACCCACCAGTGGACAGAGACAGAAAATATGTCAACCATGTGAAAATCAGACAAATATATCAGCATTGTCTCAACTCTACGATGGGGAACTTCATGTCCATCACAGGAACATGCACAGCTAGACAAACTTGATCTTCCCTGAGATTGTAGTGGCCTCATTTCTCAAGCTTATTATGTTTGCAAGTGGATCTATTAGTCTTTATAGGTATTATTAATGTCAACATGTTAAGAGATCTAAGCTTTAACTCATTGGCAGCCACAGATGTCTTTACAAATGTGAATGTTCACTGCCAAAGATGTCCATAGATGTCTTTGAACGTGTCTGTTTTTGGCCCTGTGTTTGCATTAAACCCAAATGTGCGCACCCACTGCTTTATGAGCATGCTCCAAGTGCACACCCTGAAGACCCGACACATGCACCAGGCCAAATTAACATCTGTAGTCCCAGAACTCAATATTCTGTGGGTCCTGAAAGACTAGACAAAATTATATTTGCATTAAACTGATAAAAAAGAAATATTGTATTATTATTATTTGATTTTATTAAAGATGTAAAAGAAACTTCTTGTTTTCCTGATCGGTTTTACAAACATTCATGAAAACAAATTTCTGCATTTAGACAAAGTCCAAAGAAAGAGCGCTGTTATTCAATGTCCCAACAGTGCTGAAGGGAAGAACTGTGACCAACCAAAAGTAGAGCAAACTAAAGTAGAGCAAATCCATGGAGACTTTATGCAAACCAAACCACACACAGTTTTCTAATCTGATTAATCTGATCATGCAAAAAGAAAAAAACCCAACATATCTTCTGGGTGTATTAATATGCTCGACATGCAAAGACTTTGACTTTTCATGAGTCAATAAATGAAAAGCTATAAATGACTAAAGCCAAAGTTTAAAGCAAAAATAGACTTCATTTCCCACAGTTCACTGGGTTAAAGGTCTCATATTTCTGACCCTATTTATCTGCCACTTAAACCAGCAGCCTGTAATGGCAACCCTGCCTCTCACCTGCTGAAAAGGCAGGTGAGAATTTAAATATTTGATTTAAATGCATCTCTATATATTATGGACACATCAAAACAGTAAACAGTCAAATTAATCTATAGTAACGTACTGTGCAAAAGGAGCAGGGATTTTCTAAAAACATGGAAAATCATGCGAGGAAATACCGTATAAGACACAACAGTTTATCCAATTATTATTAACTTTACATTGCTGTCTCCTGATGATATCCTTTTAAAATGTATTTTAGAAATAAAGTCATGGATGGCAGAGAACTTCCTACAACTCAACCAGGACAAGACTGAAATCTTAATCGTCAGTCCTGAAGACAAGAGAAAGATCCTTTCGCGCAAACTGCAAAGTTTAAACCCGTCTCAGTGTGTGAGGAGCCTGGGTGTTCTTTTTGACTCTGAGCTGAATTTTATTTATTTTATTTTAGTTGTTTATAAATGTCTTAATGGTCTTGGGCCTTCTTATTTAGCTGACCTCCTTATCAGCTATCAGCCCTTGCACAGTCTGAGGTCATCTGGCACTGGCCTTTTTAGTTGTTCCCATAGAGAGAAGAAAATATATTTGAATGAAAATTTTCACTCTGACAGCAAAGAAAATATATATTTGAGTGTAAAATATGTTTTTGAAATACTTTTTAAAAGAAATATAATTTTTAAAAAATGTTATAATTAATAATAATTATCTCAAAAAAATTTTTGCTCTCAAAAATCATTTTTTTGCTCTCAAAACATTTTTTTGCTCTCAATGTAAAAATAATTACTATCAAATATATATTTTCCTTTCAAAACTTTTTTTTCCCTCTTGGATTGCTTTTTTGCTTGCATTGAATAAAAAGACAAAGATCGCTCCATACTAATGACCATGCTTCCATAGAGAGCATTAGATGGTACTACTGAAGATCCACATGCATCTGTCAGGTCCTTGATCTGGTTTTTGCTGGAATTTTTTCATTTCCATCTTACTTTTAGACACAGTTTATCTGATGTTTTCTTTTTCATAGCTCTTTGAAAAATCCCCTTTTCAGCAAAAAATTATTATTTTATGCTTGTCACACTGTTCTCTTTGGCATTTTTGTAGTTACAAAGAAAGCGACAGAAACAAATGGGATAATTTTGCACCAGTAACTAGGTAACAAATTGCTTAGACAGGCAATTCAAGATATGTTCAATACATTCCTCAAAATAGACTGGTTATCAGAACAGGAATATTTTAACTTGAGCAACACAGACTGGAAATAAGAAGAAATGTCTAACAAATACTACAAGAAAAAAAGTCTTTCTGGAGAACTAAAAGTCAAAACCATTTAAAATTATTTCAACAATATCTGACATTGGATGAAAAATATCAATAAATAAGCGTGATGGGGCAAACAAGGTACTGTGCTCATGGGATAACTGTTCTGGACTGCTTGTCTGCCTGTTTTACACCAAATCCACCAGTATTTCACATCACATTTATTCTGTAATTCTGCTTCATTATTCATTTTGTTTGTAGCCATGAGGGAATAAAGCAGCCGCAGAACATTTGCTAATATAAATCTACTTAAGCCCTCTTTACACATGAGATTTGTAAGTTAATGCTTCATCAATCTGATATTCAGACACTGATCATATCTACTTAAATGGGATATATCATGCAAAATCCACTTTTTTAACCCTAAAATACATGTTTGGTTTTTTTGCACTATTAAGTGTTTAGGATGTAGAAAATGTAAATTTATTCTCTTCTGATGCTGCGCATCTTCATATTCTTTTTGGTCATATTTTTACTTTTCTTTACCTACTTTACATCACAGTATTTGCTGTGGGTCTGCCAAATAAGGTTGTGGACTTCTGAGTAACCAAATTTGTGAGTCTGCCATTTTTTTTCTCGAAGCAATTTTGTAGTCCCAATTCAGTCAATGTTATTAGTTGACAAATCAAAATGTTCAGTTGTTGGGTGTATTTATGAGTATCTTTTTGTAGGTGTTAAGCAAGTCAAGTTTCTAATGTATGGACACCATGTTTAAACTACGCTTCATATTGTAGTAGTTGGTATGGATGTAGAGGATGTAAATACTGTGATAACACATCTTTGCAATGCATTCATTTAAAGGCGTGGCCTTGCAGGTTTGTCTTCATGCTCCTGCTCTGGGTCAGACTCTGGCTGGAACATGTACAGCTGGACGGATACGTTTTCTATCGTTACATTTAAAGTAAACTTGCCAATAAAATGTTTCTCTGCCAGGACAGGGTAGAGTTGAACTTCCTGTGACCTGGAGGGGGGCGGGGCATGACAAGCCTCATTTACATTTAAAGAGACGGCACCAAAATGAGTAGCTCAGAACAGGGTTATAAGGTGTGTGTGGAGCGAGAATAAGCAGGAATTCAAACCAAAGCATTGCGGTTCTGCTTTATACAGACAATAAATTAATGATTTACATGTTAAAAGGAAGGATTTAAAAGCATTATATATCTCCTTAAATGTTCAGATTTTTCCCAGTTTGTTATAATAGACAGTTAGATGATAATAGAAGAGTTTCTGTGGTTTCACTACAGACTCAAATCACAGCTTAGTATCAATGCAGCGACTCATTGAGATTCCCTTCCACATATTTCTCTGAACTCTTCCACCAACAAAATATTCACAATAGAGACTATACTTACAGCGTTGAGAAAATACTCAATGCTCTGTCATCAGTTTGGAAACACAATGCCCTCTTTAAAAGGCAACCCACAGAGTAACTCCTCTAATTTTACAATGTCAAGAACACAAGCAGGGATGCATGCTGTGAACGCTCCTTTGCACTCAGTCAAGTTATTCACTTGTCCTGAGGGAAGACCAGGCCATGACCCACTTTCAGTCAAAACATTTAGGTTTTTTTAATGCTCCACTTAAATTTAAATAATCAAAATTAGTCTTCATTTGGGTTTTACAACGGCTACCACAAAGTACAGGCAGTCACAGGGAAAGCGTAACCCTTTAAGTCCAATTCTCTTATCCCCCCCCCACCCCCACCCCAGTCTTGACCAGTGAACACACCATATTTAATCAGGAAATTATGTTATTCCCCCTTTGTTTTGTTAGAAAACTGGAGACAGGATTCCTGGAGAGATGGTGCGGATGGAGAGACAGCTGCGGATGTTCACAGAACTGAAGAATAAATCAATTATTTACATGAACGAGCATAGTGTCCATCACTAGAAAATGCACATTTCCAGCGTGACTCCAGGTCACGCAAATACAGTTGGTATGCAGCTCTGTGAGTGAGGAAAGAGTATGCACAAATCTCAGGTGAGGCAAACTCACAATGTCCAGCTCACAGATGGACAAAGCATGTTGTGAATAAAAGTTCAAATGTCTATGGCAAGAAAATGCCCTTTCAGCAGCCTGAAAAGATGATGACAGAAAGTGGGTGAGCAGGAGGGTGGGACACATCTGGCTAGAGACTTCTGCCTTCTGCTGGCAATACCCTTAACAGCTAACTTTCAAAGAGAGTTCAATGGGCTGGAAGGGTGCCATCTTTCCCATAAGCAAATTAATCTTTGTTCAAATCTGCTCAGCAACAGCTGATGAATGGATGATGGATTCATTACAGCTCAGTGAGCTGCACCCGGGAGTTTTAGGAGGGAAAAACTAGACACCTGGCAACACAGTGTGGTAGTAGTCTCAAGGGACTTCCTGACTAAAACCTTAAAGTCCAGCAAACTGTTTTTTAAGGATAAAAGACTTGTTGTAGACTATTGTACTGGGCTACTTTACTGGACCCTTGCTACTGAAATAAAGTATTGCTTCAACGATAACTAGCATTTGCGACTGGTCTTGAATGGAATCATTTATAGTTATGACTGTAAAATGTATCATAAAAAAGCATCAAGCTAGGTGTCCCTAAGCAGAACAGCTGCTAAAAAGATAAAATAAATCAGAAATTAAATGCAGTTTTTCCTGCAGAGCAACACTGATGACTGAAATGGTGCTGAACCAGAAACCTGATTCGAGTCTGACAAAACTGCAAAATGAAAATGACATTTTCTACGTTAGATAAACATTAACATAATTCCAACAAACTGTATAGAGATTATACATATTAAATGCATTGTGTCCTGTCTCTCTAATGATGTATATCATGCTTCACTGGCTGGCGCTTCGTTCTCCACAATGACAACTTGGTCATTTTTTCTAGAATCAAGGAACTCTAAGAGGGATGATTTAATCTGTCAGTTTGTAGGGAATAACTCTTTCTCTGTGGTGTTTTCCCACCGAGGCACACCTGTTCTACAACTCTCACAAAATGAACAGAAACAGAAACAGCACAAACAGACGTAAGCATGTAGTCAGTTGAACCCTGAACTTGCTCCTCAGACCTTCTGGCTGTTATCTCTGCTGAGCTACAACAAGCTCATTTTAATATGATCTTTCATAAAATAATGGTTCACAAAATGTAAACATCTTCATGGTGTACTTCATTGCACTAAAATAAATAAGGGAAATCTTGATTGTCATCTATATAAGTTATTATGATGATTTAATATTCTGGCCCATCTGAGATTAAAATAGTGCAGTGTGTGATTTCTGAACTAAAAATACGTTTAACACCCCTGCCTTAAATGACTGCTCAGTGTGAACTGAAGACATGCACTGCAAGTGTATTCATCAAAGCTACCAGCCTCATCTTTCTGAAACATGTTGCTATATTCAGTTCCTTTGTTCTCATGCAGGTAGGGCACAGCTTCCTGTTTGTCACTGCACAATCACTTCGGCATAAATTACTCCCGAAAACACCACTGTTCCTCTTTGATAACTTTTATGTAATGTCTGCCAAACTTGAGTTAGTAAAGTTCCGACGTTGTGTCCTCTCTTTTTGACATTATTGAAGAAACAGGGAGAGAATATTACAACAGCTTGGTGTTTCACATATAAAAAACACACCAAGCCGGCAGAACCTGATCCACAGCTCATGTAATCTGGCTCAAGTGTATATCCTCAATTAAAAACCAAGTGTGTTATAATTACCCAACACGTAACAAACAAACAAACAAAAATAAAAAACAAAGAAGCTTTTCCTCTGCTGAATCATTATATAATAAACCAACAGTATTGTATAACCAGGCACTTTTATTCATTGTTTATTATTGTGGAAAAAAACAGAAACCTTCATTATATTAATTTTAACTCTAAAGAAATTATATTCTTTAATGATCACCGTGGGAAAAAACAAAACTTTAAATTTGTAGACTTTAAAAAAGACACACATCTCATCCACTCAACTATATTTTTCCCAAAAAGATTTTTATTGCTGCTGTTTTAAGAGGAATTTGTTTCAGTTCTAGCAGAACACAAGATATCTGCTGCTGAACAGTGTAGTTCTTGTCTGAATACAATCGCAGTATTGCATATAATTGCATGTATATTAATGTGGAATGCAGGTAAAACGCACTCATTGAGTCTATGGAGCTATGCTGTTATCAGATGGACGTAATGAGGTATGGCACAGGGGGTTCTTAATTATCACCGCCCAAAATAAGTTTGATAATGGTATAACTGTGTCCAAAATTTCCAGTAAACACCATGCCAAGGATACTACGCAAAAATCTGCCTTTTGCTTTTATCTCAACCTGGTTGGCCACTTTACTTTCCCATACAGAAGCAGACATTAGTTTTTCTTTCCCAAAAACCAGTCAAAACATACACTCTGACCACACAACACACACACAGAAAACTCAGCAGTGTTTCAGCACAGACTTGATTCAGTACACGGCTCTTAGTGAGTGATTCAGTTCCAGGTTACATTTCAAGACAGCAGTGAGAGAAAATTACTTTCTAAGCCACTCAACAGTCCACGTGGCTCAATAACTTCTTCACTGAATACCCGAGAGCTCAAAGGTCATACCAACACTAGCTTGAATGTTTTTATAGTATCATGTCTTGAGATGTTGGCAGACAGAAGCTCTTTGCAGTCTGGTGCTGAAAATGTAATATTACAGTTTTTAAAAAAGTTATTGATTCTCAGAGTTGGGCATAAAGTGGTGAGCCATGTCATCCATGCTTTTACAACAAAGCCTTGCACAAAGGTTCTTAATATACCAAATCCTGACACCCTCACCACTCACTTTTAATTTCTCAAATGTTCAATAACCACTAAGTGTGTTGTTGGCATCAGCTTAAATGTGATTACATTTAGCAACTGCTTAGTGAAAGAAGTCGCAAAGTCAGTCGGTCACAATCTAAGTCATCATGAAAGGTTAAAAAAGGACTGATTATAGGTTCTTACTGCACTGCAGAAATTTATAGCTGTAAATAGAAAATTTAAATAAATATTAGCAGAAGAACTACTGACCAATTTCTCATTCACAACCATGTAGAAACTACAAGTGTAACTTGTGAATCATTAGGAGTAAAAGAATGTGCTTGTATAGGGATATGCTTTACTATACTAAGTAATTACAGATTAGTAACTTAACATAATCTAATTAGCTGCTTCATCCCCGCATGTACTTTAAATTGCACAATGTGTTAGCAGAAACACTTTGTCTGCTTCATCTACGTTTTCAGGCTTTTTTAAAGTAAATTGAGAGAAATTGCCTACATGCTGCTGTAATACAATGCACCCTAGCCCATGCATCCACATCCTAACTATGTTTTTTTTTTGTCTGCTACAAAGAAAAAAGTGTGTTTTATGTTAAACCTGTCTGTGAGCCCACCCTGTCATTACGGTGTCTGTTGAGTCAAACTCTTTGCCGTGAAAGATATTCTGCATGAACCAAAGAAACCAAAATAAACAACAATGACCTTATGTTTGGGAATGTGTAAGAAAATGACTGGTGAGTGTGAACCAGTTTTTTAACTGGTGTCTCATCACTGGTGTTACTTAAAGTGCCTTTGCAGCATCGGTGAAGACATATATCCAGTTTTCTGGTCTTAAAGATAAAAATTCATACCACTACGTTCCAGTTTGTTTATATTGGCACAGTGTGTTGGACAACCTTGGACTGGCAAAATCTAGGTATTCCCATCATACCAGCCTGAGCATCTTGTTTTATTATTTAACTTCAGAAAATGCATTAACCCACTCAAAAAACAAAATAAAACTAAATCACAAAAACTGTTTCATATATATATATCGCGTTTGTATAAAAAAATTCTATAAATCAAATCAAAACTTTATTTATAAAGCACTTTTCATGCCTTAGACAACACAAAATGCTTTACATGATAAAATCAATAAAAATAAAACACACAGACGGACAACATGACAATGAATTCCCACCCCCTAAATACATTCACTGACATGCAGGTAGACACACAGACAACCCCACACCCATCCCACCCACCCCCACCTGTCTCTGTCTCTTAAATAAAACTATGTAGATAGTGACTAAAATGAGAAATTAAATAAAAAATAGGTAAAAATACAAATCTGGCTCGGCACCGATGTTGATGTGAGGAAACGATATTAACGGGATCTATCCACAACAGGGGCCAGTGGCCCTTAGGCCCATAGAGGCCGCCACCGTAGCAACCACCCAGCACCTAGGCCAAGACATGCCAGGGTCCACACCACAGGCTGCGGCATTAGACCTCATGCTACCCAGACCGGGTCAGCTACTGCAGCACCAACCCCAAGCCAAGAAGGCAGGGCCCCCAGGGTGGAGGATCCCTATGAGGAGAACACTGGAGTTTAAACATAATAAAATACCCTTAAGAAACTATAAGAGCCAATTAAAACAAAATCAATACAAAACATATAAAGAACTTCATAAAATATGGTTAAAGATATACATATATATATATCATGTACATACATGCATGCATACATAGAGAGAGAAGGAGTTTAAGGAATTTAATATATTTGTACTTTACTAAATCTTTTCTATATAAAATACTAAATATGCATTTTATTTTATATTATAAATAAAACATTCTACATTTTAAAGAAAAATTATTATAAACTGTTTGTTATAAAATTCTTATAAAAACTTATATATTATATAATTAATGTAAAATGCTCATTACTTACTTTATGTTACATATTCGGTACATGACATTACAGTATTTTATATTAATTTAATTAAAACATATCCAAAAGCCTCCTAAACGGAGCATGTATAAGCTGTATGGAGGCACTCTGGAGGAAGACGCACACAAAAATGAATGAAACCCAACAGCGAGTCTCAAAGAAACAAGAACCTGCCGTTCTGTATCCATTTTTTAAATCCCTCTTGCTGTTTTCACTGGTCACGACAAACAGACATTAAATGTGGGTTAGGGGAGCTGCATCTCCCTCAGGCTCGCTTTGCCGGAGCGAATGTGACAGCAGGGTGTGTTTAAAGGGGGGGAGATCAGCTCGAAGGGAGGTTGGCTGAGTTTTGCCCTAATATGGGCACAAATGGGGGGGCTGGGTGGAGAAGGGGCAACCTGCCCAGCACCACCACAATGGCAGCCTTGCTCGCCACTAGGGTATCAGTGACTCTTAAGTCCTTTTTTTCATACCAGGTCTGGATTTAGCTGTTCTGGACCACTAATGACGATCTAAACACTGAAGAACTCTTTAGAAGTCACCATAGTGCCATGCATCGGTTTGTTCTGAAGAACCTGCATTGACTCAGTGAATCATGTATCCACTCTGGCTTATGTGCTTACTTGTGCTAAACTCTGTTAAGCTGCTGGCTCTGTGTGTCCTCTGGTTCAGCCAGCTGGGCCTTGCCCACAAGTTTCTGCACTTTAATACAAACTCCCCACTATCCCTTTTTCACATCTGGCCTCTGGTAGAGAGGGAGCTGATGATGGCAAGAGACAAACACTCACTGTAGCCAGTTTTTCTGCCTGTGGACGTAATAAACAATTAAGAGAGGCTTCAGTGAGAAAGTAAGTGGGAGAAAGAGAAAGACTGCCAAAGCGTCTGAATGCAAGCACAGAACAATAGGTGGAGGGAAAGAAATCAAGGCAAAAACACAAGTTAAAAAAATGAAGGAAGGCATTTGGCATTTTGAGAGGAGGAGGAGGCAGAGGGGCGGTCTGGCTACTACAAGTTACTGCTGCAAAGAGTGGGACTCCAGGCGTAAAAATTCCTCCTACATCTCTGTTCAATGCCACTTCTGTTCTGCCAAGTTCGGCATGTCAACAGCACTGCACATACAAAGGAAACCATGTCTGCGTGTGACTGAAACTACTGTTAACAAGTGAGTATGTGACTGCATTAAGCCAGCTTCACCAATACAGGCTCCATTTCTTTAGATGAAAGCAGACAAGTTAGCCTTATTCAAGCAGCAGAGTCCTAAAGATTATCCTCATGTTCTCTAAGAAAACCTGCCACTGCTCCAGATGACCCAACAGGACTCAGATTAAAAAGTTCTCATCATAAATCATTTAAAACAAATAATTGGCTGCTGTGTGTTGTCAACCCTGAAGACTGCTACATTATCCCTTATACTGTCAACAATCTCTCAGGAACAGTAGTGTGCACTCTGTGGGGTGGATAGCTTACCGTTAAGGTGATCTATGAGAGTTTTTCAGATATTTATATTCCATCCAGGAGGTTTACAATTTAACTGAAGAATGTAGTGTCTATTTTAAAACTAAATGGTAAATCCACCACAAGCTAGCAATGATAACACATTTTTCTCATTTGTATGTTATACTTTTTTTACCCTGTTGCCAAAACTCCTCGGTTTTGTTCCAGAAATGATGATGAAGCCACCAGGAGTGTCTGATGGCTCGACATAGGTCTAGTTTAATAGAAACCATGGCCATTATTAACCCTTAAAGCCTGATTGTCCCTTTTAAGACCTGAAAAAATGCAACCATTTGTTCCACCAGTTGCTCAAAGATCATGAATAATTTTTGTGTAAATTTTAATGTTTAGAAATTATTTTGTTGCTGGATCTGTATGCCTGGCTGTTGCATGGGAGGGGGTGGAGGGGCTAACAAAGACTACAGTTGAAGCTAGATACTTCACATTTCTACTTTGTTTTAATACGTTTACTCAGACACACATTTTGACTCTAATGTCCCTGGACATCTTCAGACACCAAAGACATGACTATGCCCCTTATTACTGTGGAGCAATTTTTTATTTAAGTGTCTGTATCCGTAGACATTTTTTCAGTAAATAGGCCAATTAATCATGCATAGCTGAAGAGGACAGCCATATCTAACTACATTTATTTTTCTTTTAATATCATGTGGAGCTCCGTGCCTAATCATAACAGGTGCTTTCCTGAGTAGCCTAATATTTCTGCTCTCGCAGACTACTAGACTGTAATGAACAATAAACAACTGCAGGTTCCTACAATTGCTGTGATCAGCGAGGGTGTGGCGGAGTTGAAAACACAGACAGTCAGACAGAGGAAGATTGTTCTGCAGGATGTGAAGATGAAGTGAAATAAGTGGGACAGCACAGCTCACTAATGTTTTTCTTGGATTATGTAATATATATATTCAGTGATAGTTCACCATTCATTCATTTTCTGTACTGCTTATTCTAATTCAGGGTCACAGGGAAGCTGGAGCCTATTCTAGCAATTAGCAGGCAAGAGAGGCAGGTACACTTGGACAGGTCACCAGTACATCACAGGACAAACACAGAGAAACAAACAATCACGCTGACACTCAGAGTGACCAACTAACCTAATATGCATGTCTTTGGATGGTGGTGGGAAGCCGTAGTACCCAGAGAGAACCCACGCATACACAAGGAGAACATGTAAACAACACAGAAAGACCACTGTTCCAACCTACCCACAACCAGTAACCTTCTTGCTGTGAGGCCACAGTGCTAACCACTACTCCACCATGCAGCACAAACCAATAATAATAATAATAATAATAATAATCTTTATTTGATAAATCATACTTCCTACATTGATTCAGTTGTCCCTGGCTGCCACAGTATATGATCAGCGCCACGCTTCAAAATGCAGAGTCAGATTTACAACATCAGAATGAAAGCAGCAGCAATGGGCGTGAACACAGCCTGCGGTCTGGAGAGAGGAAAGGTAGCTCCTGATAAGTTGCAGATTTTATAAAATTGGTATAGAAAAAGGTATCGTTGATATATCGTATCGAATTGAAGGTATGTGTATCAAAAACTTTTAAATGATACCCAGCCCCAAGAAAGATTCAGTTACAGTTATTGCTTGTTGACACTCAGCAACCTTTACAGAAGGTCAGAAATGAAGACATTAAACTCTGAAATATAGCCATCTCTAGATTTACTAGAGAGCAGTGGGCTGCCATGTTTCAGAGGCCTGGGAGCAGTTGTGGGGTTAAGGGCTTTGCTCAGGGGGCAGTTTGTGTATTAGATCTCAAGTGAAACTACCTGTTGTAGTGGTAACTTTACCACATAAAACAGGAAATCAAACATACAAAGCAGAAGTGAGTTTTACAGCTTAAACAGCTAGAAATTGTGTAAAACTGTAATACGAAACATAGAGAATAAAAGTATACGGATATAGTTTTGAGTAAATGTTCTCTATTATGTTCCCTGGAGTTAACAGTTTAAATGATGATGCTTTAGGTGTTTCTGTCATACATATCCAAAGCGAGGCAATGTTATGGTCGACGGCAAAGTTTGCACAACTTAACTGTGAATTTTAACCAACCCGTGCTGCTAACACTGAGGCTGCAGAAACATAGTACTTCTCTGCAGAGAAGGGAAATTACAACTTATATTTATTCACTTACACATGATAAAAAATAAAGTAGTTAGTAGTAGGTAAATTTGAGTAAACTAGAACTCTGCTACATTGGCCACCACTAGACTCCGCTTTTTTTTTGGACTATTCATTTTGATACGATTTATTTTTTGCCAGAGTGTCTACAGTGTATCCAGCATGACATGGTAAAAATGATCCCATGACTGCTTTACCAGTAAGGCTACCACATGACCACACACCACAGTGGAACTGTGGCAGAAACTATTCACACCTGTAAGATGGTCCAGGTAAATGCCACTGGCACTAGCAATGGCAACAGAAATGTGTGAGATAAATGTCACCACTAAATGAGTCCCAAATGCTCAGTTTTACAAGTGAAAAGTCTTTATAGCTAAAATCTGAATCTGTTGTTTACATTATTTAAATGTAAACAACAATCCATCACACATTATTGTGAGCTGCCAATGCCCTGAAGGGATTTGTTGATTGTAAATCTGCATGGGAAAAACATGATGCTCGTTTACAGAGGTAAATAAGATGCTACACTCGTTAACATGTGAGCATTAGCTTTATTGTTGCTAAATTGCTCAATTATTGTACAATCAGAGATGAAAAATATGTTAAATTGTTATGATCTAATATTGTTACAAACAGATTTTTACACTTGTCTCACTTCACTGACATAATAGGTGAAAGGCGGGATGACATTTCAGTCCTAGGTTGCTTTGAAACGGATTAGATATGTTTGTGATTGGGTGGCATATGGAAGAAAAAACAAGTGCTGTTCAGATAGTCTTAAAATGAACAGATATGGGTCAAATGTGGGCAAAAAAGAAAGGATGATTTGAGTACTTCATGTTTTAACAGTTTTATTTAATGCAGCATTGTTAACATATTGAACAGAAAAGGGTCTTCATAATGCCACTTTATTTCTTTTATTAACAAAGTAAAATAAGTAGTCATTCTCTAGAATTTATGACAAAAGGAGAGCAGATATTTAAGCCCCATTGTTTTATTTTATACACCTCTATAAATGTTATCTTTTGGAGTTCTTGGTTCTCCATTGCTGCCCTTATCTCCTTACATTTATTATGCCATGCACAAACTGAGTGATACAAAGGTAATCCATAATTGTTCCTGTATTTTTGGTGACTGCGTTATCCAATTTTGCTTCAATGAACCCCACCCAATAAACGTGCATTTTTAGGTTTCTATTAAAACAGAAGCTCTTTTTTTAAGAGAAATTGAAACACCCCTTTGAAATAGATTTCAAACTTTGACAGACATTTAGTACATAAAAGAAATTACTTATGTCACCACTTGTGTTTGTCTTTAATTTGTAAAGAGACTTGATGAGCACCCTATATAACAAACATAAGCTAAAATGGTAAAAAATTATAAAAGTTATTGAAATTAGCTCAGTATAAGTATTTACAGAAATGTGATGACCACAGCAGTTGTCTATAGTCTGATATTTTTCTGTAAACTGAGGGTTCATACAAACAAAATGAAGACATGTACAGAACAAATAAGACTCCCACAGGAAATGAAACCTCTACTGCTGAACCACATTGTCTCACTGGCTCTCGGCAGGTGACAGAACTATATTCTGTATGTACTGTACTATGTATGTGTACGATGAGAAAAATTTTTTTTCACTTCTAATAAATAAATTAGAATTATAAATCAATCAGCTATTCAGTACTTGAGTGAGTTTTTAGATGACAGCTTTCATATTTCTTATGTTATTCTAAAGTCATCCACTTGAGTACAATTTTTGGCTACTCTATCCAGTTCTGCTTATTTGACATTAGGACACAAAAATTAAAAGCTAATTTTATTAGAAGTGTTTGATGTTTTTTTTAGCATATCTGATATACTGATTTAGTCAAACTCTTAAGTTTGAATACATATATGAACCGATTCCCATTTGGATCTCCTCAAGAAAAATAACATTTAAAGCATTTCCCTTCAGGTAAATAAGACATATCATCCACAGAAAATTCTGGTCAGTAAACACTTTTAAATTTCAAAACAATCGGACGATTGCATTTCCAAGCTCCTTATGCTACAAGTGACGACATGGTTTGATAATGTCCCAGCCACAGGATTTATAGCAAGTTGTGCCAAACAAACATATCTGTAAAAATATACATGGCATCTCTTATATTTTGTCATCTTGAGTTAGAGGAGACTTTACTCAATAGTATGATTTATAATATGTACATGTTGTGTAAACTGTAATCCATGTTTACATTTTGAATTTGATTGGACAACTGAATGCTTTATTTCAGCTCTGTAAATGTAAAACTGTTACATTTCAGACTGTGCAGGTGATCAAAAATGTACTTCACAAAAATGCACTTTGTTTTATTAACTGTTGCTAATGTGCCTGCACTTGGTTTACAGGGGAAAAATTTTGTTTTTTTTTATTATAAAAACAATCTCTGTTCTTAGAAAATTAATTTATTCATGGATTTATGTCGACATACTGAGCACTGTTCCTGTCAGATGGTTTTATAATACAGAACAATTAAGTTTACTTTTTGTAAACATGCCTTTCAGCAGAAAAGTTATTTAAAGGGACATTTTCATTGAAGTACCCATCTTTCTTGTGTTTATCATAATTTCCCACATAATCAAAACAACCTCATGATAAATAAAAAAAACCAGAAGATCTGATTAGTCAACTAATCGTTTCACTAGTTGGTGACTACTCAACTATTAAAATAGTTGTTAGTTGCAGCGCTAGTTGTGTAAAGGTTGTCCTTTAAGGAAAGTTAAAAAAAAAGATTATTTTATTCAATAACACATTTTAATACATATATCAGCTGGCTATATCCTTATGCTGATAATGTTGGACATTTTAAATTTTTATTTATTTACTTATTTATGCATAATGTCCACTACAATGGACACATATTTGACAGCTGTGGGTTGGGTATATTTGCACTTTTGCTGGACATCAGTGAGTCATCCAATTCACTGCCACTCACTGTAGAATAAATAAATACTGTATATACACACACAGAGCGGGTCATTGTTTCGAGATTTTAAAATGTATCAAGACTTTCTCACGAGCGATATGAGGAAAAAATATTTACACCTTGTTAAAGTTAAGTTTATTTTCTTTTTGTAATGTGTTGCAGGAGCAGTTCATTAAACATAAAGCTTTAATTTCAGTCAACTGTTTTAAAGCAAATGTGCTGCTGATCCTTAGTAACATTATATTTAGCACTTAAGGCTGTTACTTAAAACCATTTTTCTTTTGGTTAATTGACAAATTATAATCGAGATATTTATCATATATCAAGATTCAGGTAAAATATACCAACCTATGAGTTTTGGTTATTATCATTCAGCTCATTGCACAAATGCATTTTAATTACTTACCAGATTTGTCTCACAGGAAAAGAAAGGCATGCAACTTTGTTTCTACAGAATATTCACATTTGCAAAATAATACATTTATTCTACAAAAGCAGTTAAATATAACAAAATAAATGCAGTTTAAAAGGTAAAATCTAATAGAATAAATAAAAATAATATGTATAAGGTTGTGGAATAAAAATAATGCATGTAAATGTGATGCTGTTTCTTTATAATTTAATGTAGATTAGGAACCTCAGTAGAGAATAATTACAAAATTACTCACGTAAAGACAAATAAGACAATAAAAACAGTTACATTTACACACTATAAAACAACTGTATTCAGCGCTTTTGACTTTAATATTTCTCTTAGATGGATGAATTTCCATTTTTTTCTGCAAAAAATTATTTGCAGATTGGACAAAAGCCCGTTTGCCCAAGTCTGACCATGTAAATTAGACAGATAAACAACAAAATATAAGAATCAGCACTTTTCTGAGCAGGTAATGTCCTACAGAAAATAGCTTCAATATAAATATGCAAGTTAAGTTAAGACATGCTGTACATCATCCGAATAGTCAAACAAGTCCAACACAGCAGCTGGGACATGGCAGCAGTCGAGCTGACAACTTCCAGATCAGACTATTACAATGCAGCCGCTGAACAATAACAGCCAGTAAAAGTATAATGACACAGAACAGCAAGAGACTCACAGAGAGCTGCTGTCCCACTAACAGGATGTGAGCAGAAAAAGTGAAACGTGAGTGGGAAGTGTGCAGGGTCATAACGACAGCAGTTGTACGCACACTTGTTGTCACAGCCAAATAAAAGGGCCGGGCAGACTGCTAGTTCAGGGTAAAACAGGAAGTTGGTGTTGGTATTTCTGTGACACAGGTACAAGCTACTACACACAAAAGGCCACTTTACTAGGAGCTGTAAAAACACTGGCTGAGGAACATTATTGCTGATGAACATTGAACACAATGAAGTGCTAAAAACATTTTAAGCTGTTAAGACAAAAAGCTGCTCTAACAACCAGGATTTTTTAATCCTCCTTAGCAAAGTCTGAAAAGAGTCTTTGTGTGGCTAAGTGCTCGGTTACAGCTGAGAGAGAACTTTGATTTAGCAGGCATATCGACTAAATGTACCTCAATAAGTCAGGACAGAACAAACCAAGTCCAAAAATACATGCCAACCCATAACTAGAGCTGATTACTAATGGTGGTTACATGTGTTTTGGCCCACCAGACAGGTGGGTAAGATCTCTTTAAGGGTGGATTTTCTTTCACACGTTTCATTGTCTCCCTCCCTCGCTGTCTGTCACACACACCCTTAAAATCTGTTAGCTGAGCATCTGATGGAGCCAGTGAGAAGTCTGCTGTGTTTTCTGTTCCAGCCCAGATGGCAACATTGGCTGAGTCAGCAATGACTGGTGAGCCACAGTAAACTCGATGATTATTTGCTGATAACAGGAGGAGAGACGGTACAAAAAGCCTGGAGTTGTAGACCTCAGGGACACATCGGCCAGTTTGAATTGAATTGCAGCTTCAGAAACTGCAAGAATGTCGTTTATCTCTTTTAACTATTTAGATAAATGAGTTAAAATGTAAAAAGTACATCTCAACCGAGTGAATTTACATCGATTAGATGCTTTCAGCCAATGAGATGGCACAGTCCCCTAGTTGGTGGAGATGCACCCCTTAGATGGTTGCTGACTACTAAAGAAACAAATGAAACAGTGAGATAAAAACAAACACCATCATCAGACTGAGGAATGAAACTGAGCACATATGTAGCAGAGAATGGGCCAATGAGAGCCATGAAAGCAGGGGGGGAAATGAAGTCACGTTATCCTCTTCAAAAATTCCCACTTATGTCAGTGACATGGAGGTGGTTTGGATTCAGAGAAAAGACAAAGGAGGGTTTAATACAATGCAAGGACTTTGTTGTTGGTTAGTGAACACCAAAATCAGACCCAAAGAGTAATGCATTTAAAATGACCCACAATGCATCTTGAAAAATAGTGAACAGCAAACTAGACAGGTCAGTTTAGACCACAATGCATTGCAGGTAAGAGCCTAAAATGTAGTGCCATGATCATTAAAGCTCATTTAAAAACTAAAGATCGCTATTTTTATCTCCAAAAAAACTAAATAGTATATAAATAAGGAAAGGTTTTTATACAAGTTTTGGAAGGCATCTTCATGTACGTCGTGGTTGCTGTGATAACAGCTTTTAGTCATGTGATCTGCAACAAAGAGGAAATAGCCAGCTCTGTGTCCAAATCGCCAACAGAATGAGAGCACTATATAGTGTCCTGTTTAGTGTAGAACCATGTAGTAAATGAGATTATGGAATAGTGTGGATATGCAGGCAGGGGCTCAAACTTTATCTGAACATCATGACATCAGATGGGCTGCCATAACTATGTGACAACAGAAGAACAAAACAAGATTTGGTCTTTGCAATCAGAAGTGAAGAGACAATACACATATAGAATTTCAATACTTATTTTTAAAGTACAGGATCAAATAATATGACTTGGATATTGAAGATTTGATTCCTGAGTGATTTTCACTAGTTTCACTGCTAAGACACAAGGCCTCTTGCAGCATCACACTGAACCATGTTCAAGATCAATATTGAAAACAATATCCAGTGCAGACTGAAGCTCAGCCAACATCACAAGTAAAATAATTACGTGAAGCAGTTTCAGTGCTGACAGGAAGTCATTTAGGATGTAGCATCACTGAGCAAGCTGGGATTCATTGCTGGTTTCCAGCATGAGAAAAACGTCTCCTGCAAGCAGTTTCACGTCAAGTTTAGGAACAGCTTAGCTGCAAATATCACATTACCTGATCCAGCTCGGTGGAAGTTTAAACAGCAAAATTTCACAAGGTGGGTGCTTCTTTGTAATATGACCCAAACAGCTCCCACATCAGAGAGAAGCATCAAAACCGGCTAGCTCACCTTTTATCAGGTGCTTGAGACACAATAAACATAAAGCTAATATTTGTAAGTTGTGCCTTAAGCCTATCAAGTGTTTAAAGACATGTATAGAAATATATAACACAAAGGTTTCTCTGGATGTCTTTCTTGAGCAAACTGTAAAGCAATGGCAGGTTTAAAAACCACACTGAGAAGAAAGAAAATGCCACAGATCAACAGGGTGTGAGAGACCATATCCTGTTTTTCTGTCAGAGAAGAAAATGTTGCACAGTGAGAACAAAAATGAAAGATTTTTAACTTGTAACAGCTACGAGCTGAGTAGTTTTGGCCATGACAAAACAATATACATACAGCTTAATCCACACATTTGTTGTTTAAAAGAAAAGACAGCATCATCAAATGGATGCTGTGATTATTATTACAGCTTTTAACCTTTAAACATCTATACTTCCACTACAGTAAAAGCTTTTTAAAGCCCTTTGGAGATAGGCAAATCTACATGTACTAACTCATGCCAACCCTTTAGGTTAATACTGAGGGATACAACGGAGGTTCCACATGTAACAAACATGCAAAGCATTTAAACATCCTGCAAGACAGATCAAGTTCATCCACAAAAGCCATTGTCCTGCATCTCTGAGTGTATGAATTCAGCCTGCATTCCAGAAATGCTGCAATTACACCCTGGTATACTGACCGAAACAGCACAAACATGTGCAAACACTCACATACACACCGTTGTTGAGTTGCGCAGCTGTTGCTGTATGTTCTCTTGTGCAAAAGAGCGCCATTTCAGTGCAATGAGGCCACTCACTACTTATGAAACCTGGCTCAAAGATGGCAGCAATATTACTGAGATCTTGAGAAGATACATTTCATCTATAGGATGTTCCCACAAGCTTAGTGGTACCGTGTGCCCAATATAGAGCTCTGTTTTTTTGGATAATCTAAATCCAATATACATCTCCAAAGATATATACGCAATTACAGTATAACACATTAAATTCTGGCTTTGCAGTGACTCACAATGCTGACAAAGTGAGAAAAGATGTAACTCTGTTCTTAGTGAGCAAAAGAGAGATGTTAACTTGAAGCTCATCCTAAAAGATGACAGAGAAAAAGCTCCATAATAAAGGGGACAAGTTATATGTACAGGTTGTATTTTAGGGTATACCAGCAGAAGTGCCTCACTGAAACCTGTGAATGAACAACACTGTGCTGGACTCTACAGTCATACAAATGGATTAAAAGTCTTAACGAGCTGTTATTACTTTTTAGGTACTGTGACCCCAAAGCCTCCCTGCTACATTTACTCATTCACTTAGCCAAATAAACTCATAACGATACCACTTTATGGTGGGGAAACGGGGAGAAGTTTAGTGAAATATCCCTTTCGCTTCCAGCAACAAGCTAAGTATGCGGGCTAGCCTGTCCTGCTGTTAGCCAATGCTACTGTCAAACAGTCCTGGAAAAAGAGTCCAAATGGGTCATGGCCGCTGATATATTAAAGTCGTCTAATGTGTTCTCTACGGCTTAACGCCACCGCATAATTATTTTCTTTAACTGTTTTTTAAAAAGTGGTTAAAATTGGCTAGCAAGTTAGCGCTTCCTCCCCGGCACCTCATTATATATGAACTCGTTTGACAGTCATTGATGTGACGGGGACAATTCGGCACGAGACCCAAGTGAAGTTATTCCCACGAAGCAGCAACTGAGTTTGAATATAAGTTATTTAAGCGACGTAACTCACCGGTTTGTCTCCTGTGCTTGGTCCTTTGCGGGCAGCGAAGTCTGGTCCGAAGAGTTTACACCGACCTTGGCAGCTCAGCGCGTCCCCAGCAGTCAGACAACAACACTGAACACCTAACCCTCCCTCCTCCCTCTCGTCCACCAGAAGGAAACCGAAAAAAAAGAGGAAAATTCAAGAAATACACACATGCCACGCCCACTCCATTTCTGATTGGCTAGTTTTAGGGACAGTACAAAATAAACCAATTAAATCTACTTTAGGTTTTTTCTTGACCAATCCGTGCGCAGTAGTCCTCACCACAGTATTTACTGGTCCCAATAAAAAAATAATACACATTAAAAATAGGAAACGAGACTTTTTCTATTCGGTTTTCCAGTTATTTAACTATTATTAACATTATAAAATATTATATTAATATAAACTGGTGAAAATTCAAAACAGAACCGTTTTGTCAATATTGTGAAAAGCTGGAATAAAGAGAAAATAAGCCTGATAAGTTTAATTGAATTCCAACTGCTTTTATGGTGTAGCATGGTCTAAATTATCAGAGCACATTAGTTATTGGTGAATCATCATAATTGCATAATGTCTATGATTATCCCTAAGATGCTTCAGCCTTTTCCCTTCTCTGTGTCTGTAGATGTCATTTTTGTTTATTTGTTTTTGTATTTTGTTTACTTTATTAAACATATTTAGGTTTTCTCCTCATTTTGATCAATTTTAATTTGTTCCACGTTGAGCTTAATTTATGATGGTATAGGAACAAAATAGTAAACGTGTTGTGATTTTGTATGTGTGTGTGTGTAAAAACTGTGGCAATATATATATATATATATATAGCAGATATAGATATTAAAAGCTGCACAGTGTCTCAATAATTTTTACAAAGCATGTTGATGTTAGGCAACTCTTAAAAACCCTGTAGCCCTTCCAGGACCAAGGGTATTAGTAGTTTGTAGAAAATATTTTTGTTTGCATTTATCCATAAATGCTTCAATAATAATTAAATAATAAACAGTTTTTAAATAATAATATTATCATTTTATCAGATTTCATATTGAGAGAATGTGAGCAAAGTGCTGCAAAGCCAAATGAACTCAAACATAAAAAAATGACAAGGCTGCAGTACACAAACATTCCCTCTGTTCAGCAAGGATACACTCTGCTGTGTGCAGCCGTAACAGGTTGCCATTCTGCATGAGCAAACCTTGACAAAGCTCATTGTATTTACAAGTGTGTTTGAAGGTATGTGTAGGGTAAACTCTGATGGCGCTCAAAGATCCAACTCAGTTCCACAAGAAGAGATGAGCCAGATAATACCCACATATATCACCAACTTGAGAGCCATTGTGACATAAAGTCATATTTTCTACAGAACAACTCTGCACACACCCATACAAATAAAAAGACAGCTAGTTCGTACTGTTTGCATTCATATAACAGGTAACTTAACAGTGATTTTAGTCATTCAGAATCATTTAAAGTCATCAATAGTTGCTGCATTTGTGAAACACTGTCCAAATCTGGTCCAAACGCACCGCCTGGTGGCGACTGTTGGTAATGCATCCACTCCAGCAGAAGGAAGATCACTGATGCTACAAGAGTCAGATAAAGACTGCACTCAAAGGACTGTTTGTGGCACAGGACCACATCACGGTCTCATTACGCAGGACTTTTTTTGTAATTCATTTTGCATAGCAACAGTTATGTTGAGTAAATACACCAGCTACCAGAACAAATAATCTCCCTGTGCTGTACACGAGCCTGTTTCCAAACATAATCCAATGAAAATGTGGCTATAAAACAGGAATAAGATGTTCTGTCAGGTGCAAAATAAACCTAAAAATAGAGTACACATATTTTTTAAGCACAAGTGCTCTTACATCTCCCTCTTAAATGGTCATTAACAGAAATAATGTATTTACTTATTAGGCTAGATTTGGAGATGCAGTTATACAATATTTCTGATATTTGCAAATGATAAAATGCTTAAAAACGACAATATTATAACATTAAAAGACAGCTTTGGGCTTGAGTCTTGAGTCACCTTGAGTGCTTTGCTAGTGTTTATGTGTGTGTTTGTTAGTAAGTTTATGTAAAAAAATTGCCAAGATTTTTATCATTTTTTTGAGGATGGGTCTATCTTAGATTCCACAACATTTTTGGGCTGATTCGGATCACCATCCAGGAATTTTGGAAGAATCCTTTATCGGTGTGTGATATTTTCAGTATATGCCAGGGGTGTCCCGCTCCGGTCCTCAAGGACCACAATACTACAGGTTTTCCATGTATCTCTGTTCCAACACACCTAAATCTAATTATTTGTCATTGTGCAGAACTTTATTAGCTGTTGGATTTATTTAATGTGAGCCATGTGTGTTGGAGCAGGGTTTAATTGAGAAGCAACAGGACACCCTAGATATATGCTAATATATTGGCGCTGTGATGGACAGGCGACCTGTGCAGACTCCCTCCCTGTGCCAGTTAGTTGCTGGGATAGAATCCAGCTTCCCTGTGACCCTGAATTGGACACATCTGGTGGAAATAACTATTTAGCTGGAAATGAGCTGCTTGGTGGAGGGCCACACTCTGAGTGCTTTATGGTTGTTTTTAACTTTACTGGATTTCTGTTCAACTCCAGTGCTTTCCTCATGGGTACCTATATACGCTGGGGACTCTGTATCACTATGGCTGTGATGGGGATCCCAGTCTGCCATGATCAAGCGATTGCTGTGGTAGCATTTACTGTGATCCCTTACTGGGTCCTGGTGTGGATAGGTGCCCAAAATATTGTTTTTTTTTTACAGCAAATATTGTTTCTTTACAGCAGTGGCAAGCCACATGATTGTTATTTATTTATTTATTTCATTAGTGTTTCTACATTTGGTTACGAGAGGAAACGTACACATGTGTAATGTGTGAAAAAGAAACAATCTAAAGTTTTATTTTATTACATATAATATTATATATACATTGTTTTTATTATGTAAAGCACTTTGTGGCATGATTTTATATGTGTGAATGTGAATAATTTTGACAAAGATCAACAGGCTTCTAAAACCCAAAAAACAAGCATAGGAAAGTCCTTCAAACAGTCTGGAGATAATTCTGAAGACTAAATAACTGACAGACTGTGATGGTGATCATACCAAACCTGTTACAACTAAACAAACTGTTTTTGCTTAATTTATACAGTATTTCTAGTTCAGTTTGCACGTCCTTTATAAAATATTAGACAAAAAGGAATAAATAGATTTGGCTTATATGTTAAAATTTTCCTTAAAAAGACACAAACACACAAAAAATTGACATTAAATTTAAAGTCTACATACAAACACCATATCTCTGACAACTCCAGAGGCCTGTGTGAAGCTGGATTTTCTCTTATTGGGTAACTTCAGGGTCAATTCAGGCTTTTCTGGACTACAACTTCTTACCAGGCTGTATCACCGCAGTGACAGATGCTGAACAGCTAACTTGCTCCAGAGCAGGTTATGTTCAGGATAAGAAGTCAAGGAGTATAAAAGCGCCTCCACCAATCAGATCTCATGAAATAATGGCCTGCCTGAGCTTAGGAGAGAAAGTGTCTTTAGGGACAGATCCAACCCGTTGGATGACATACATCTTTTAACCGCTAGAGGGTACTCGCGCTCCTTGATATAATTTGACATTCTAAAAAACAATGTTTGAAATATTTATTAAAAATACACAATAGCCCTCAAAACACGGGTTATTAAAAGACAATTTAAGGCAAACATAACTCAAGATTTTTTTAAGGTAAACTGTTAAGATTTGCTCATTTTAGTTATTTTTTTTTACACGGTTCAATAAAGCTTGTGAACAATATTTTGAGTCAAGGAGGTTTCACTTGGGATTGTGAAATATTAGCTGAATATTCTACAAAAATTACGTTTATTGTGTGATTTTGAATCAGTTTTGGTTAAATATTTTTATGTCATTAACATGCTAGTGCATGGTAATTTACACTGGTTCTGCCAAACGTCAGACTCGAGTACAGGACTAGAGAACCCTGGTCCTCAAAGGCCAGAATCCTGCAGGTTTCCTATGTATTGCTGGTCCAGCAAGCATTGGGTTCCATTAGCGGGTCAAGACCGGCTCAATAATTCATTCCTTTGAATCTGGTGTGCTGGAACAGGAAGACAATAAACATCTTCAGGACGATGGCCAAGGTTCCCCACCCTGTTCTAAGCCATCAGTAAGCCTGTATTTATGACTCATTACAGTTTTAGTTCTCATTTAAAGATTTGTGTTACATTTAAAAATGGTCCTTTGGTGATGGCTATATTAGTACTGCCCCCCCGTCACAGGTATCTGGAGTCTAATTTATAATACATGAGCTAATTGATAACAGTCCTAGGCACACACACGCATGCACACACCTCACACTGCAGTTCAGCATCTGCACAACATTAAGAGAATAGAAATCCAATAAAACTGTCACAGCACACCGACATTAGAAAAAGGTACCTGGTGCTGAGCACTCTTGACCCTGAGAGGACTCTGTGGTGTTTGAAACAGGAGACAAAAGAAAAACAGAAAGAAGCAGATGTGAAAATGGAGGAATGTTTACAAGTACAGATATGAACTGTGCAGGACAAAGACAAAGGTTGTCTCAATCAGCGCACTAACACTACTTTGGCGGTCACCAAGGCAAAAACTCAGGCATGGAAGGAGTTTGGTGAGGACATGGAGAACGACTTTCGAATGGCTTTGAGGAGATTCTGGTCCACGATCCGGTGACTGAGGAGGGGAAAGTAGTATTCCATCAACACTGTTTACAGTGGGGATGGGAGGCTGCTGACCTCGGCCAGGGACATTGTTGGTCGCTGGAGAAAATACTTCGAAGACCTCCTCGATCCTACCAACACGTCTTCCGATGAGGAAGCAGAGCCTGGAGACTTTGAGGTGGGTTCTCCCATCTCTGGGGCTGAGAGGTGGTTAAAGAGCTCCTCGGTGGCAGGGCCCCTGGGGTGGATGAGATCCGCCCAGAGGTTCTTAAAGCTCTGGATGCTGTGGGACTGTCCTGGCTGACACGCCTCTGCAGCATCGCGTACACATCTGGGACAGTGTCCCTGGATTGGCAGACTGGTGTGGTGGTGGTCCCCCTCTTCAAAAAGGGGTATCGGAGGGTGTGTTCCAACTACAGGGGGATCACACTCCTCAGCCTCCCTGGGAAAGTCTATTCGGGGGTCCTGGAGAGGAGGGTCCGTCGAATAGTCAAACCTCAGATTGAGGAGGAGCAGTGTGGTTTTCGTCCTGGTTGTGGAACAGTGGACCAGCTCTATACCCTTTTCAGGGTCCTGCAGAGAGCATGGGAGGCTCCCTCAGGGGCTCCTACAGGGGGTGCTCCAGGAGTATGGGGTACTGGACCCCCTTGTTTGAGCTGTTTGGTCCTTGTATAACCGGTGTCAGAGCTTGGTCCGCATTGCCGGCAGTAAGTCAGATTCGTTTCCAGTGAGGGTAGCAGTCCGACAAGGCTGCTCTTTATCACCGATTCTGTTCATAACCTTTATGGACAGAGTGTTGAGGGGATCCAGTTTGGAGGCATCAGGATCAGGTCACTGCTTTTTGCAGATGATGTGGTTCTGTTGGCTTCATCTGGTCCTGATCTTCAGCTCTCACTCGAGCGATTCACGGCTGAATGTTAAGCGGCTGGGATGAGAATCAGCACCTCCAAATCTGAGACCATGGTTCTCAACCGGAAAAATGGTGGACCGCCCTCTAAGAGTGGGGGATAGAATCCTGCCCCAAGTGGAGGAGTTTATGTAGGAGTTGTGGGGAGGGACTCAGAGTAGAGCCGCTGCTCCTCCACATCGAGAGGAGCCAGATGAGGTGGCTCGGGCATCTGGTTAGGATGCCTCCTGGATGCCTCCTTGGTGAGGTGTTCCGGGCACGTCCCTGTGGGAGGAGGCCCCGGGGGAGACCCAGGACACGCTGGACCAATTATATCTTGCAGCTGGCCTGGGAATGCTCCGGGTTCCCCCAGATGAGCTGGTGAATTTGGCTAGGAAGAGGGAAGTCTGGGCTTCCCTCCTTAGGCTGCTGCCCCCGCGACCCCACCTCAAATAAGCGGTGAAAAATGGATGGATGGATGGCATTTAGTAAAAAACCCTTCCCCAGGGTGACGGGGAAGCTGAAGACTGTCCCAGCTATCAGCAGGCAAGAAACAGGAACACCCTGGATAGGTCACCAGTCCATCACAGGTCCAACGCACAGAGACAAACAACCACTGACACTCACTCCTCGGGACAATGGGTGACCAATTAAACTAACATGCATTACTCTGTATGGTGGGAATAAATTTAATATACGATAATATATATATATAGGGGGGGGGGGGGGTGTCAAGGCCCAGATCTACCATCCCAGACAGGACCCCAGGTGTAGATTGTGCAAAGGAACCCCTGAAACAATCCAGCACCTCATAGCAGGGTGCAAGATACTGGCAGGTAACGTGGATAAGCAGAAGAGGAAAGCCATAGTGATCAATATATCCATCCCCAATGATGGAAATATCAGGAAAAAGGAGCACGAGAAACTGGAGAAGTATCAAGGCCTCAAGGAAAAACTGGAGAAAGCCAGGAGGGTAAAAGCAACAGTAGTGCCCGTAGTCATCAAAGCTCTCGGGGTCGTGTCCCCAAAACTGAAGTGGCTCCAACACATACCTGGAGAAACATCAGACATCTCCGTCCAAAAACATTTAATATTTTCGTGGCCATTTTTCAGAGAATATGAATGATAACATTAAAACTCTTCTTTCACTCCTGGAACTGTTTAATAGTGAAGAGTAA
>JBAMHV010000024.1:2935999-2955060 GCA_037177535.1 Pseudomugil gertrudae
GAGAACCCACGCTAACACGGAGAGAACCCACGCTAACACGGAGAGAACCCACGCTAACACGGGGAGAACCCACGCTATCACGGAGAGAACATGCAAACTCCTCACAGAAAGGTTACTGGTTGGAAATGCAACTCAATATTATTCTCATACATTTCCCAATTAACTAAAACCTGAGACTGAAATGCATTAGGGTGACTTCACAAATCAATTATTGCACTAATCAGTGACATTGCTTTAACATTGCCATAAAAGAAAGTAAATAAGAGGCTTTAGTATGATTTCTGCTGCATTAAACACACAATATTTAAGTGGAGAAAAGGAGGAAAATGGCTTTACATTAGATCAAAAATCAGGATCAAATATAAGATTTTGAAATATTACCAGTCCTTGTTGGGACTATATATAAAAAGGGCAGGTAATAATTACTGCCTGAAAGACGGTTTATTCCATTTTATTTTAAGCTGTTTTAACTTCCTTTATTCTTCATATACATTTTTAAACATATTTATAATTTTTTTAATCAAGCAAAAATATGTTCTATTCAATTACTTGGTTATTTGATGGGATAATCTACAGTATACTCTATTACATTTTTTAAAAAAGTATGTTACTACAGCCCCACAGCTCGCTCCTCTGCAGTATAAAGCAGAATAAATGTGCGGACATCTACATTTAAAATGTTTTTCCTTAAAGACAGAATTGTTTAAGGAAGCCTGTGTCCACACAAAACCACTGAAAAGACTGTATTATATATACCAGACCTGTAAGTGGCAATGTAGCTGCCCCAGAAATACCCCAAAAATAAAAAGATATAGACATGAAGCCCTGCATAAACTTGCATGATGAACAAACTATTGAAGATGATGACTGTGGAAATAGAGGTAAAAAGGCATCTGTGAGGGTTTTTTTTAAACAGAATTTGCTGTAAAGCTTTTATTTATACCACCCATTTACAACAAGGCCATCTCAGGGATATCTTAATATATAGTTCGAGCCAATTCCCATTACAGTAGTCTTTAAATCACTGTTTTCATGCAAGCTTGTCTTTGATTCTTCATCCTAAGCAGCAGAAATGCAAAAACAATCCCCTTTACCAGAATTAACTATCTTTTTACCCAAAATCAGCCTTAGACAAGGGTTACTGCATTCCCATCATGTTTTAAAAGCATTTCCTTAATCCAGTCAATCCATAAAAAATGTGATGCAGCGGTTATGGCCTATTTAACTTAAGACCTCCGAAACTATTAAACCTGCCGGTAATTACAAATCATCTTAGCTAAACAATTAGCTTAAAAAAAGTGAACACCTTGAAGCCTAAAACTTGAATTTAGCTCAAGATAGACTGTCAATGTAGCAAATAATCTCAGAAATTTGTCAATTTTTATACAATTTTCAAGCTACAGACCAAACAGTGGTGAATATAACCTACATGTTGAACTTCAACGCCAGCTAATGTTCTCTCTCTAAGCTAGCTAGGTTAGCAAGTGCGACACAATTAATGTCGCTTGCAATACATACGGTTCGATTAGCAGCATTATTATCATGGGGTTTAGTGCACATCGATAAACAATCATTTGTAACAAAAATAAGTACATTAAAAGAGTTACTCACAGTTTTTACTCCTGCCCAGCTGTCTTGCAACTTCCACAACAGCTATTTAGAAACACCAGCCAGATTCAGAAACTGGATCGAAGTCAAAGGTACAAGCAGAAAAGGTGGTGCTACTTTCCTCCATACCGCCGAAACACTCTAGATTTGACCGAACAACAAATGTTAGTCCAGTAACTGTGCTGTGCCGTCTTAGCTATTGTGTTTACTGTAAGCTGATTTCCAAAGTATGTTAATATGTAATAAAACTTTCGTTTTACTGCAAACCGACGTTAGAAAAAGTTTGCTACTGCTAGCTAGCCTGAACACAGACAGCCGCGCGCGTTCGCCTCCGCCTTATTTTCCCTCCCAAACCAGGTGTTACAGCCAAATGTGCGACCCATCAGAATGCGTCACCGCAGAGGGCGCTAGTATGCATCTCTATATTAAATAGACAAACTAGGCATTGAAAACATTTGTATATAACAAATAAGAAAAATAAAAAAAAATCATTTAAATCTGAATTTATCTACTTTTGACACTCTTCTGACACGTGACCATCTCATAGTCATCACATAAGTCACCATTTCTATCGCAATGTATACACGTGTTAGCGCCCCCTGCTGTTACACATTCTGATGGGTCACACATTTTGCTTTAACACCTGTTCTGCTACTGAGAAATACTTTTTTAGGTTCTGCACTGGCATTTATGTAACCAAAAAATCGTTCTAACAAAATCATGAAACAACAAGACAAGCTACATATCTAAATATCTCTTTGTTAAGCATGTTTATATTAAAAAAAGAGTTAAATTATTTTTGAACCTTTAAAATAAAAATCAGAACCAAGGTAATCTAATGCAAAAAGCAACTTTACAGCCATCTATAATCTTAAATAAACAGAGTCCCTGATAACTTGTTCATGTACCTTAAAGCACATATGGAGATGAGATAGTATTGCAATAGATGTTGTTTCGCCAGTTATTCTATTACACAAACACAATGGAGACATGAATACCACGAAACTGTAACCTAGGTTTGGAGAATCATAAGGAAAAAACTCCATTATTGCTTGGAATTTCTGTTCCTGGAAATAGTAATCTGGGCAAAAGATGACTTGATTGTCTTTGTTTTCTAACATTTATTTTCATTCATTTTCTCCTTTGGTGTGGGGATCTGCTGCAGCTGACTGAAAGGTCATTTGTTAGTTATCTGAACATCTACTTTATAAAAACATCTACTTTTTTGGCTGATTTGCAGTCTGGTTGACCACAAGAGGGCAGCATTGCGCTGTGGTCGCAATACAGTAAAACCCGGAAATACGTCACAAGCTTGCGACGGAGTCCATTTTGAGTGGTATTGCGGAGACTCAGGAAACTGCGTGTTTGTTGTTTAGCGGCCTTATTAACAGACAATAAACTCTAACCATGGCTATGCAAGCAGCAAAACGCGCTAATGTAAGTATAAATAATTGGCTTTGGTATTATATAATGGAGGTAATTTATATACTCCGCAGGTGTTGGTACTCATAGTTAGCTTATGGTTAGCACATTAGCATTCTTACTATGTTAATATGTTATCAAGCTATTGGGCTTTTGTTGCTGGACTTTATTTACTAAGAGGATACTTGTTGAGTTTTATTCCGTAATGTCACGTATATGATGCAGTTAATGGGTAAATGTAGTAATAGGTATGTACGCCTTTGTGTTCAGTACGTGTCTCGAACTTAGCATTTAGTCCTAACCTTGTGATGTCAAGAATAAATAAGTAGTGAAATATCTGTGAATACATTTATCTTCCTGTAAAAGTTGTTGTTATGACATCATTATCTTAATGATTTATTTATCTAACTGTTTATAAATAAATTACGTTTATTGTCCTGATTTGATTGTATTTGTTTGCTTGTTTGTAAGCTTATAGTGGAAGCTTCATGGTTGATATCTTTCATGTTTACCTGTGTTTCTCTTTGCTACAGATACGATTACCTCCTGAGGTTAACAGAATCTTGTATGTGAGAAACCTACCTTACAAGATCACTGCTGAGGAGATGTACGATATATTTGGAAAATATGGACCAATACGTCAAATTCGAACGTAAGTTTATAGGTTTACGTGGTTAATATACACGGAAAATCCTTAACATGTGTAAGAACATCTGTGCTGAGGGAGCAGTACCTGCTTCTGAAGAATCCAAGTGTCTAAGATAACTATGTATGTAAGGATATGTGGGCTTATGTTACACTGAAATGAAACTTTTAGTAATCTGACGCTCCAGATAGCAAGATGTCTTAGTTTATGACCAACATTTGGGTTATTGCAACAAATGGAGAATGACTTCTAAATATACCTCATTGTTTACCTGTACAGCTAAATTTAGATGAAGAATATAAACAAAGTTGTTCTGTACTGTAAATTATAGTCAATATGCATTGAATTGATTATAATCACATTTATGCACCAATGTAGTGAGTTTGATAGTATTTAATATCAAATAAGAGTGTAGTTCTCGGTTTCATTGTAGCTGACGGTCATAATCGGTTACACTGACAGCTCTGTGACACAAGCCTGTTGCACACACACTGTGAATGAGGTCCAAGTGCATGTCCCAAGGATGCCACAATACACCCACCCAACAAAATCAGACCTCGTTCCAGAAAGCAACACCCTGTGTAATCTGAAGGATGATCTAAATTACAGGAGAGGGCTCTGCTGCTGTAACAGTGGCTGGCAGCCAGTGTTCAAAATGGATAAAGTTGTTTTAGTTACAGCTAAATAGAGAGAACTGAAAATAAAAATCTTTTTTATGTATGCTGTTTGTTTATGTTAAAGAAAAGTTTAATTTCAAGTGAAATATCCAAGCAGGTTCTCAGAAGAAATGGTGTAAATAATGATATGAATTACACAAAGAACAAAAGGATATAGTTGGGTAGAAAATGTGGAAGTTATGTAGAAAAAATACTTATTTTTCATTTAAAATGATAAAAATCTGAACCATGGTAGTTTTTACTGTTTCTTTTTATATATTAAAAAAGTTTTTTGCTGTTGTTTATAAAATGTCCAGAAGAGAGCATCAGAGATATCTGTGAAACACGTTTTTTTATGCAGATTGATACAAATCGCATATAACTAGGTTATAATGTAATAATAGTACCCAAATAAAACTGTACAGCCTCTGTTTTTAATAATAGTTTGAGGTCATAATCATTCAAAATGAGACCTTTTCTATACATTTTATGTCCTAAAAATGTTGAAAGTGAAAAAGAAAAGAAACTAAAATAAGCTAAGCTGTATGCTAATGTTTAGCTAACTTTCATTTAAACACTCATAAGTTTGCGTTTTAATCCCCTTTTTCTCTCAGAGGTAATACACCCGAAACGAGGGGAACAGCTTATGTTGTGTATGAAGACATCTTCGACGCTAAGAATGCCTGCGACCACCTGTCGGGCTTCAATGTCTGCAACCGTTACCTGGTGGTTCTTTACTACAATGCAAACAGAGTATGTATGAGCGTTGCATCATGTGCACACTGCCAGAGACAGCTCACAACATTTATATGGAAATTAAATAACATTTCTAGACAATAACAACCATTTTCTTTGTTGTTTTCCACATTTTACCCACTTTTTCTTTGCAGGCTTTCCAGAAAATGGACACAAAGAAGAAAGAAGAGCAGCTGAAGCTTTTGAAGGAGAAATATGGAATCAACACAGACCCTCCAAAGTAGCTTCCACTTTAATCTTCATTTGCTTTGCTTTTTTCATCTTTAAAAATGCTGTTTTGTTGGTTTATGTCTGCCATGATTGTTTTTTTTCCCTATACTTCTCTGATTTACAGTTGAAGACGTGTAATTGTAGGTTTGTTTGGTAAAATATACAGGATATAAAACAGGATGACGATGAACGAGAGTAGTCTTCACAATGCCCAACATGTTTTTGTTGTTTTTACAAACCTAATTTAAAGTTAACTACTCTCCACAGTATTCATTTGGATTTTAAGCTGATATAAAGTATATGATTTCTGTAAAATAAATGCTGTTTTCATAAAGCCAGTGTCTGCCTTTTCCACATTTCCCTTAGGTGAAAGAGTCATCCCATCCGCAGTTTCTCTGAACTGCTTGTGATGCAGTCGTGTTCCTGTGTGATTACCATGTCAAAACAAAAGCATGTTGAGTTTGTAAAAGTAAAACAACTGTTTTACTCTGGACAGGAAGTCTTAATGGTGTAGGGAGGTATTTAGTCAGTGCAGTGGGGTCAGTATTTTGCCTTACACACACGCTTGTTCATAAAGGTTCAGTCTTGTAGCTTCAGATGCTAATTAACTGATTAATTCAGAATACCTGCCAAGGTCTCCTAAATATTTAAATAGTTTCTGTCTATAGTTCACTATCATGGGGAAGGTTGCTGACATTACAGTTGTGCATGAAAACCATCACTGACACCTTCTGCACAGAGGGAGTGGCTAAAAGGATTGGATGCTCTCAAAATGCCGTATTAACATCATAAATAGGTGCTTCACAAGAAGTGGGCTGGACTTAGTGCTTCAACAGCTGCCACACCAATGACGCTTCACCTGTCCTCGTGAAACAACACATCAGGAGCGTCTTGGTCTGATGAACAGTGGTCCAAAATGCTCTTTTCTGATGGCAGCGCATTCTTTTCCAGGGTGGAGGAGAAGCGGAGGCTTAAAGTTTCAGTCCGTGTTGGTTTGTGGAGCCGTGTCATGTTGGTTCACTGGGCTTTGTGAAGAGTCAACACAGCCGTGCACCAGAAGTGCTTTCTTAAGATGCTGACTAGAGTCCAGCAGGACCCACTTACTCCCAAAATAACCAAAATCTGCTTCACAGACTGGTGGCATTCGTGTCTCACTGGATCCAGGCACTAAATCCTGCAAAAGAGGCCCATAGTTCTAGAGACATCAGATAATATCGGTATCAGTTTTTTATAACAGCTTTTACAGAACATGTACAAACTTCAGCAAAGTCTCCTCTAAATCAAAATACCGTAATTATAAGAGATGTCCTGTTTAGTTTTCCACCTGTTTGTTTGGCACAACTTGCAATAAATCCTGGAGCTGTGACATCATTAAAAAGCTCAGAAGTGGACTCTGTCACATGTTGAGGAATTATTTCAGCAGATGTGCAGACATCTAGATAGCCGTAAAGCAGAGGATACATCTCATTTACATCCCATTATTTCAACCCTTTACTTGATGAGATCCTTTAGCTGTGTAAAAAATGAATGAAATGCTGTTTTCAGGTTATTTCCTATGTTTTTAGGAGTTCTATGTTTTACACAGGTTTAACTGTCTATAAAATACTGTGAATTAATTAATTTTGTGTTTTTTCGTGTAAACATGGATAGGTTGAATCCAGGTGGAGACTTTCTATCTTTGCCTGGCAGTGTTTTTGAGTGAGGAAGAATGGGAGCAGCAATGCTTTGTGAAATGTCTCCAGCAGGCTACTGGTGTGCATGTTTCTGTCCAAACTGTCTGAAACAGACTATATGTAGGGTCTAATAATCTCATGTAATCTGTGCTCACAGCCCAGCACCATGATGCTCAATTAGCATCTACCAGACAATACCAGAAGTGGCAGCTTCGCCATCGGCTCCTGTTTGTTCTGTTCATAAATCGGAGCAAATTCATGGTGTTGTGACAGGCGTGAAAGAGTCCGGGGATGCTGACGAACATGGAGCTGACTGCAGTGTCATATATCAAGAATTATTTGAGGATGATGTGCTGAGAAGCATTGTTGGACCACCCTGGGCTTATTCTGGTGCAGGCGTCTTCCTGGCTGATGCAGGTATTGATATCAGGGTCATTATGGCCCAAAAACAATGTGGGACTTAAGAAGATGGTTGGTTTAGTTATCAGACCCGACAACTGCCCATATAGTTCCTTTTATTAGATTAAATCACAACACAGGGAGTAGTGCAGCCATGTTGTCAGGGACACAATACATGCTACAAAAGAATCCTTGTACACGGTTGCCATTGCTTACATTTGGTATCTTGATAGCAGTAATACTTATAACAGAGTTGTAATTAGAAACATTATCTGGCCAAAGATGTTCATTTCAAGAAGTTCAGATTAGAAACAGGAACAATGCAAATCACTGAGGGATGGTGATGGACAATTGGGATATTTCTTTATTGCAGGTACTGAGTATTAGGCTTTGACAATCACATCTTTTCATCCTCCGTTAATGCGTCCTGCTTTTAGAGGGAAGCAGCTTGTAGTAAGTTGGGCCCAGGCTTTTTTCACGACATTCTTCGTTGGTACCACACTTCACTGAACTTCTCTACAGTTAAATTAGCATCAGTACGTGTACAGTGTGTGAGATGGGAGTAAAAAAGTACAAAAAGACGGACCGGTTGGATAAAGAGAAGTAATTTGGAGGACTGAGGCAGGCAAATTGTAAACCTACAAAAAGCAAAGGTTTTATATGAAGGACTGCTCTGAAACACAACCCACTGCTCCTCCCGTTATTTTACCGCTCATTTACTTCCACTGAAAACAAAGAAGAAAGTTTGGACGGGTCTAATTCCTGCTTCCTCCCCAGACTCATAGAAAGCTCTTTCTGTATTTATTGTAATGATATGCAACCTGTAAGCTACTTGGGGAACCGTGGATGCCATATTAACATAAGAAAAGTCTAACTCTAACCTCTCTCCTCCTGATCCAATCAAACGCCTGCATTTTCAGTCTTTATGGAGTCTCAGTGTGATTGTTTGATCTCTCTGGTCTCCATCCATTTACTTCCAGTCATACAACATCTGCTCATTTGCAATGAGATTGTGTGTTTGAAGCACACGGGGCAGGGACTGGATTCTTTGCAACATATAGCACAGATAATCTACAAGGAAACATGCTCCCACGGATGGAGTCTGGATGGAGCGCCCAAATTTACATCCCGTGCCACAATAACTTGCAGGATCTACTGTAGTGTGATTCTTTTTTCCTCCCCAGTCAGTAAAAATCTCCCCGTGAGTCACTGCACTGCGTTGATAAGGCTCTCTGTCTTCAATCACCAGATGAAAATGAGACTTTAAGGCAGAACCTAAAGGCATGCAAATTAACTTACATTTACAGTATTTACTGACAGTACAAGCATGTTTCAGAAGGAAAAGTTGGACGAATGCTAGTCCACCTCCTCTACAGCTAATATGGGAGAAGATGGAGTGCTTTATCGGAGTCGGGTACATTGTTATAGGAATTTGGTTCAGTTGACGTTACGCGGTATTATGAAACACACACAGCTAGCATCGGTAAAGTCGGAATAATAAATAGAGTAGCGGCAAATTCAACGTAGCACATCGCTGATTTTGGCAGTTGATCTTTAAATAATTTTAATATATTCATATTTATATATATCTCTATATATATATATTATTTGTGCGAGTTTGTATGGTGTGAGAGATGTGTGTGTGTGTTTGTTTGTATTGTGAGCATGTTAATGGTGTCAGTGTGCACCTGCCAACTGCTGTATGTTTTGTGTAGATCTTTTGTTTTTAGCAAATAACATTCTCATGCACACGAGTGTTTCAAACACAAGAAGCAGATCCATTGAAAGGTAGTCCAAGCATTTTTTTTTCAGTGGAAATAGCTGCAAACTGAATGGAACATGAAATTCTTTCTGTGCAGTCCGTGGCGGCTGGTGGAGAGCTCGGCTCACGCTCCGGCCTATTTCTGGAGGTCACACTGCAGCAGTAATACAATGGACGGGTCGCCCTTAGCCGCCTCTTTGAACTCCTCCAGCGTGATCTGGTCGTCGTTGTTCTTATCCATCTTGGAGAAGATCTTGTCCACCCTTTGCTCGGGCGTCAGGCCATCCTCGTTCATTTTCATCATGATCACAGTGCCAACCATCTTATAGATCGCCTGCAAGGGGAGAAAGTAGCAGAGTCTAAGATCTCTTGCATCAATATGTCATAATATTACTATTATTATTTATGCTCTCTTTACTTCCCATGTCTGCCTTACATTGGCATGGTTGTTGGGCAATAGTTCCACTAGGGGGCAGTGCGGTTCATGTACATAATTCAGTCTATTTCCTGTGAGCTTGCAGATGCAAAGCTAACAGAGCAGGAAACCAGGGGAAGTGATATGCAGTGTAGCTCACATTTGAGGAAAAAAGAGCCACAATGATGAAAGATCACAATCTCATTCATGTTACCAAATGAAGTCTGAACTCCCCTCATGTGGGTGTACTGGGCTCTAGGGAGCATGTGAGTCGTGGCTTGCTCCTGTGTTTGTGCAGGCCAGTGTGTATGCTCGTAGGGAGGAGACCTCCTTCCATTAGGATATCAGGAATCTCTGGTGTTGTCATGGTTGCATGTTCCTCCAACTTCCAGACTTTCCAGATACCAGTCTAATGATATCTGTGGAAAGTCATCTCAACTGACATAGAACCCAGCCCACAGCCACCAACAGATTTATTACTACAGAGCCTTTAACCAGACTGGTTATCAGCTAACCAGTACAGTTCTGTGAAAACACATTTCCCATATGGGACAATAAACAAACTAACTAACTAAATAACTTTCCACAACCTCCTCAGATGTTCCCCAAACGGTGTCTCACGAAAATATGCACAGTTTCTGTATGGTGTTACATCCCTGCCAAATACAGAGAGGAGTGCATTCATCAGTTATAAGAGTGTATTTATTAATAAAGGGCACACATTGCTCTTATTGTGGGAGTTTTTATTTCTCACGGGCCCATTAAGGCAGCACAGCAAGCTGAAACCCCATTTATCTGTTCACTCTGCTGGAAAAATCAGCCCTCACTGGTTAGAGGCTGTAATTGTAAGTTGGGAGGGGGCAGAACATCTGGCTGATTTGATTGGCCAGATGTTCAGGTTCATGACCTCTGTACAAAACTGGCAGCACCTTTCCTGGTTACTGCAGATGTTCAGTTGCTCACCTGGTCAGAGTGCAGTTATTTGTCTTCAGAAGTGAGTTAATGAGGGCTGTAATATGAGCTCAAAATACATGTCCACTCTATTAATACCTGTGTGTTTGTTCAGCGTGATGAGCTCTGTTTAAATGTACTAAATTATAGCTATTATTGTCCTTTTAGTGCATGACCTCCCAACTTGCTTGTTTAGCTCCAGTAAATGTCGTCACAGACTGATCAAGTGTGTTTAATAGATTTTGAGGTAAGTGGAAACGTATCAACACCATGTTCTCATACTACTTTTACCATGTTTAGCCTGGTGCCAGGAACATTTCAGGGTCCCTGTGATGCATTTTTAAAAATTATCTGGGATTTTGATGCTCAGGAACAGATAGGATTCTTGTAGGTTATGCTAACTGATGGTTGATTGTAAGCCACACCTGTTTCTGATTGTTGTTTATTCATGCAGCTGTATTAAACGCCTTGCTGTACTAGAAGCCACCTCTTCCTCCTTTCTGGGCTCCTCAGAAATCCACACATGGTGAAACCCCTCTCAGACAAGCAACACGTTTCAGCCTTGCACATTGTAGTCATGGTGAGGAATTAAATAACATTTGTGACCTCACTGTCATGTTTGTTGGGATATCTGAAGCTTACAGCTGGTTAGCTTCATTTAGCTAAGAGATTAGGAAACTCTGGCCTCTCTGAATCCAATTAAAGCTGAAACCAATACACATGCAGTCATTTTAAGCTGAACTAAAGGGTCTCTCTTCATATCTACGACTATGAGTGACTTCCATTTTATCAGCTAACTCGCTACTTATGGATGGATGACTCTTTAATCCCTTTAAATTAGCTGTGATACCTCAATAATCTCCAGCATCTCCACCCGCGTGATCTTGCCATCTCCATCCAGGTCGTACATGTTGAAGGCCCAGTTGAGTTTCTGCTCAAAGCTGCCCCGTGATGTGATGGACAGAGCACAGATGAACTCTCTGAAGTCGATGGTGCCGTCACCGTTCTTGTCAAAGGTCCTGAAGGCGTGCTGGGCAAACTTAGATGCATCGCCATAAGGGAAGAACTGTGCAGAAACAGAAAAGTGTATGATTACTGGTGTTGGTAGGGAGGCACGACGTCTGTCTAGGAGCTTCCTGTTTTCTGAAAACAACTTCATGTGTCTTAGATGTGTCAGAATAATGAAAACAGATGTTATTACTTGATTACATACGACAAAAGATGAGTTGCAGAAGATATTGACTACCCTGAGTGATCAAATTAGCTTCGATTTCCTACTTAAACCCAGTATTTCTGTCTCTACCTTAGCTAAATGCTGTCACCTATACTGTGAGGATTTATATTCAGCCAGAAAAATCTTTAGAATCAGGCTGTTTACAACGTCCACTATTCATGGAGATAATTGGGAATTCCAGTTAAAAAATACACCTACAATCACATTTCAGTATTTATTTCTCCCTGAGGGTGAGTCTGTCTTTTCCTGTGAGCCTCTACTTAGGGCTCTCAAACTCACAACACACATAACTACTAAATGTGACTTAAAACAGGATTAAGTAATTAATCTAAGTCATTGCATGTGTGGGAAAGTAAATCCATTCAGATGAACTGCAGAAATGCAATGAACAGGACAGTTACCTTCAAATGAAGTAACCAAAAGCAAAGCAGGACATGGTAATAAAACTATGGCTCAGTATATTTTACAGATTAAACTTCCTCTCTGTTTGCTGACGGTCCAAGCTGTCAGTGCCGTAACTGCAAGTTGCATGAACACGAGGTCAGAAGTTAATGCACCGACTGAAAAACTATTGAGTTTCTGCTCAGATCTACCGTAAACCTACTGGGGAACGGGGGGAGCCAAGCAATTCATTAGTCACAACCTTCCACTTGACCTGCAATGTGAAAACTGTTAGAGCTGATGGGTACTCAGAGCCGAACGAGGTTGATCTCTGACAGATCGCTCACTTTTTTAATAGTTTGTAGCTAATTTCATATAAAACAAATGCAGTAATCGTTCATCTTACTCAGTCATGGTTGTCAACTAGTCAACTAGTTTTTTATGTCGTTATCATCCTTCTACAAATGCCAGGATATCCTGTTTGAGTTGACAGTTGCAGGGCTAAATGAGAAGAGGCCTAGATGAATCACTGGTCCCTGAATAAAAACGGGTAAAAACTCACATATTCATTTTTTGGTTTCTTATTTGGCATGATCAGAGCTCATCTTTAGCTGTTTTGGCTCACTTGAGGACAACGAAAAATTGCTGTAATCACATTGCTGACATATTTGAACCATTCACAGTGAAATTATTGGCTATGAAGATGTAGTTTACTAATTATCTTCATCTGGTTGAAGATCTTCAGCAGGTCTTCCAGGTGAACCAAACAAAACAGCGGACTGAAATGAGGGTGTCAAAGAAAGTACCGTCCCAGACCTCTGATCCAGGTTCTTATCTGGCCCATCTGGTCCAGAGAGACAAAGCTAAAATAAAGCAAATTAGCCCCCTTCGGCTGAGGGAGGACCAACAGGGAGCCTCCGGGATGGACAGGACCCTTCCTGTATAAATGTGACATGGATTCCTACTCATCAGTGCTGCACCCCCTCCACCCTACAGCCAGTCCTGGAGGAGCATCAGGACGCACATGGACAGACGTGAAAGTAGGAGGAATAAGAAGAAAAGGTAGAAGAAAAGTGATGTCTACAGGAAGGGAGGGGCTAAGAAAAGACCTCAGTGGCATAAAGTTATGAAACACTGTTACATAAAAACCAAAGAACAAAATGAAACATTCACTAGATGGCAGACAGTTACCATAAAACATCTAAAATGAGCCAGTTGAGCTTTTTACAGCCATGGATGTTCGTTAGGCCGTTAACATTTCCAGCGACACTTCTCTGCTAGATAAGGATGTCCACACAAAGAGGGGCAAAGCACATCGACACAAGTGGCCTTAATAATGACTAATGTCACTATGTTTGTGTGTAACAGTGAGTGTAGCAAGACATATTCAGTCAAACAGCTACTCTTCCTCTACACACACACACACACGATCATAAACAAGCGGCTGTTAAATGGAACATTAAAGCCTTTATAATCAGCCTGCAAGCTGTTGCTGGTGTCGATCCAAGAGATGGGAATGGAAAGCCAGAGAAGGATGGGGAGGGGGGAGGCGGAGTGAAACAGGACGAGTGTGGGAGAGAAAAATGGCAGTGGAGAGAAGAAAGAGGCTTCAGTGGTCACGCATAGCCGAAGGCCACTTTACACCTGTAGACTGATCGCAGGTTTATGAGACAAATGAATATTAGCGCTCAAACAGTGTGAAATATCCATCAGAATCAATCAGTAACAGGTAGCTACCACGTCAGGCCCTTTTAGATCCACATGTCTGTGGCTGCGTTGCCAGATCTTCAGACAGCAGCCCGATTTATATTCAATGAAATATTTAATGCACAGATATTCTGCTGCAGTTTGGGAGCTGTGTCAACTGGATGGCTGTGAGCTCAGAGCAGAAATGTTTGTCTTATTTGAAACCTTTAGAAGTTTGGAAACTGCACTGGCCACTTTATTAGGTATACATCTGCTGCTCAAAGGAATAGCTTCTCAAATGGCAGCAGCTCAATGCTTTTAGACATAGGAAAGATGACCTTTTTAAGTTCATACTGAGCAGGTGAAAAACGGGGATTTACATGAAGTTCGTAAAGTTTTTTCACCAAATGACCAGACAGATTTTATAATCATCACCAGTTATCTACCAGAGGTTAAAACCACTGCCTGCACACGGACACTCTGTCTAAACAATATGAATGGTTCAGTATTGTTCTTCATGGATAAATGTCACCATGGGATTAGTTTTTTAAATAGAAAATGTGCTGGAAGATCTTGTAGACAAGCTTTAATTTTGTCACTTCTCCAGCATAAAAACACAGGTTACTATTATAGTGGCAATAATTCTGCTGTGTAAATAACACCTGATGTTTCACGCATCTATACTAATATTGTCAGATGCAGCGCAGCCTATTTGGAGAGTCGTACACGCAGGACCTTGGCTTGACAGGCCTAGCTGTCTCTGCATATGGCTGTTTACACCGCTTGCTGCTTCATGCAGCAGAACAGAGACGGAAAGAGAGGAAAATTGTGTATAATCCAGTGTGTGTTTCTGGTTTAGCGTGTGCATGTCTGCATGTGCTCTTACATAAAACCACAATGACATGCCAGGAAGCTTCAGAAACAGAGCCAGCACCAATCTGTAGCTGCTACTGCTTCCAAGCCTGCAGGGTCTGTCCAGATAGAGCACACACACATGCACATGGACACAGCCCCTTTGCTCTGCAAAATACGTTTTTAATCATCCGCTTGTTTGGCAATGATACTAAACTTATGAAAGTTAGCAGTTCTTCTATGGAAATAATAGTGACATTAGAAACTTAGGCAGCCAATAATGCAATGTTGACTGGTATTAAAAAGACATTTTTCAATTTTTTAATTGAAAAAATTCATCTATCTCAAGCAGATTGCTTGTCAATGTGTGAGGCATGAATGCAATATCCTATAACCATCATTTTCTCTCATCAGGACCAGCCTCTCTGTTTACACTTCACTGCAGGGTGTAATCACACTGCGGAGAAACTGCACTTAGCGTCAGCTGACTTTCCTCTGGAAGACAACAGGAGTTTGGCCTCGCTGTAAACATTTACAACAGTTGCTCTGCTGCTGCTTGTTTGACAAAAGCGGCTCCAGTAGTGTTTGATGTATTATTAACCCACGCTTGCTGTTACCATAGTAATTGCAGGAGCTGCCAAATCAAGCAGGACTGCATTTTTTAAGGATTTTTAGTTGTTGAAGGGTAAAAAAAAGTTTGGTTTTAGCAACAAATTGATGTTTAGAACGTATTTTTATAATCCATTTTCTGTCTATCTATATATATATATATATTCCATCCATCATCTGTGTCGAGAATAAATGAGCCTTTAAAAGAATGACTTGCAACTGTGACTCGTTCTCACTGGTCATTAAAAAGAGCCGTTCAATAGAATGAATTCATTCATTCACACATTTCTCCTACACTTCTGTGTGGGCTGTTGTTGACCTGCCAGGGTTTTGCAGTGTATGCAACCGTATACTGCTGTACATCTGAGCTACATCTGGGTATATACGTAGTCCCTGCAAACAACACAAGCATGATGTGGCCAAAATGTTCAATACTGGAGGTCATCACTTGGTGGCAGTATGCAGCACTTTGAAACAATAAAAAAGCCAGCCTGTCAGTCACATTATATATTTTATGCAACAAGAATTATAAGGACCATCAACTCGCACATGTGACTCGTTACCTCTTGTTAGTGTGAGTGGCTTAGGCGCCACATGAATGCTATGAATGTGTGGTAGTCATGATATGTACGCAGACACATTTCTAAAAGCAAGTATATCCCAGTCCTTAGACCTTCCTTAGGAACATAACAATAACTTTATGAAATTCTCAGAGCAAACTAAGACTAACACTCAATAGATAAGTGTTTAACTACTGACAGTTCAGGGTTGTGGGAGTCCAGACCCTATAGGCCATAGGACAGGAGACAAACAACTATTCATACACATTTCTTGGGTAAATTTATGGATCGATTAACCTAGCATATATCTTCATACTGGGATAGGTTCCAGCTACTCGCGACCCTTCATTTGAATAAGCAGTATCAATAATGGATGGTATGTCTTTGGATGGTGGAAGAAAGAAGCACCCAGAAAAAACCCATGTGTTTGTGAGGAGAACATGCAAACTGTGTTTGAACCTCCCCTCAGCCAGAGCTCAAACCAAAGCCTGTGGTAACTGGCAACCACCGCTGGTAACCGTAGTAACCACCACACTACCATGCAGCCTATTGCACTTCTCCTTGTGAATCATAAGATTTCCAAACGCTGCATTAAAAAGCTAATTTATTTATTTATTTATTTAGCTACGTTATTGAGCAGCCACCACTCACAATCCGGCATAAACCAGAATATTTACCACTGGTTTCATTCCTTGTTGTCTTGTTTAAGGATGATGAATTCATGGCAAATAAGAAAAATGAGAAAACATGGGTTGTAGCTTCTCACCCCTGGGTTAGAGCGGCTGTAGAATGATTTGGGGGGAAATAATAATCTGAAGGCCAAACATTACCACTGTCACTACAAAGCCTATGAATCAAACGTCTACATGAGATGGTTCCAGAAAGTTGGCGCGGTGGTTAGTGCTGTGGCCTCACAGCAAGAAGGTTGCTGGTTTGAGCCCAGGCTGGTGAGGGTTGTCCAGTGACCTTGGAGTTTGCATGTTCTCCCCATGTATGCATGTGGGTTCTCTCCGGGTTCTTTGGCTTCCTCCCACCCACAACAAATGTATGTTAGGTTATAATAGCTATGGTTAAAATGGTTTAAAATAACATATTAATTCACTTTGGATAAATGTGTCTGCCAAATGACTGTATAGTATAGTATAGGATAGTAAGTTGCAGTGACTTTAATCATCCACATATGTGCTTACAAGCACTAACTGTATTTTATTGTATTTTTTACCACACCATCATTGTGACAGTACTCAGGCAGGATGTGTTGCATAAACCAGTCTCATTTGGTACTACGAAGCTCAAAGTGTAGCACAAAAAACACCATAACACAACAAGCCTGAATTGTTAATCCAAGGCAAGCTTTTATCCAGGCTGTCTGAACGGTGAGCTGAAATGGAGACTCATCATACCAGCAACATGTTTACATCCAGTTTTGGTGAGTCTGTGTGAATTGGAGTCTCAGTCTCCTATGTTTAGCGCACCTGATGTGGTCTTCAGCTGCTGGTTTAAAGGTAGGACGTGTTGTGTGTTCAGAGATGATGTTCTGCGTAACTTGGTTGGAACCAGTGCTTATTAGACTTCCTGTTGTCTTTCTATCATCTACAACCAGCCTGTCCATTCTAATGACACCATTTTGGTCCCCACATCTGCTGCTGACTTCAAACTATTCTCTGTAAACCAGTGATGGTTGTGTGTAAATCCCAGTAGATCAGCGATTTCTGAAATACTCAGACCAACAACCATGCCACGTTCAAGCCCATTTCTTCTTCTTTCTGATGCCCAGTTTGAGTTGATGCCTTGTGATTGGCTGATTAGTTTATTGTGTCAACAAGCCACTAAAGAGAACCTAACAAAGCGGCCGTGAATGCGGCATAACGTTTTAATGCTGCATATTGAGTCAAACTGACACAGTTGATCCCTCTAATGTTCCCAGCCGCTTGGTGTGTGATTTAAAAGGAATTTGACCAGATCTGTCTCTGACCCTGGTAATCTGTGGTTCCAAAACACCCATCTGGTAGCGCTTAGTTTGCAAAGACAGCACAACAGCAGATGGCACTATTGAGCATGCAAACATATTTCATGGATAGTGAAGATGCAATGAAGGAAGACTCAGTGAAAAAGGTGTCCACCTCCCTGCACAGCAAATCTCTAAATTGAGAATATGCTCATTCTGACACCAAGATAGAAGAAAAAAAGGTACTTTTCAGCATATTAGTGTGTATAATAGCATGCCTGGTGCGCTCCTCTGGTGCTGTTTTTATGCCTTTTCAAGGATTTCAAAAAGCAAAAGGTGATCAACCACAAGCTGCCAGCTTCAGCAGGTTAGGGCTACCCTCCACTTCATATGATGCAATTTAAAGGCAGGCAGAACAACAGGGGAAAAAAAGGAGGACCCACTCGCTTATCTTCCCTCACCAGTGGTATGTGCATTTTCAGCTTGTGCATTTTCAAGCCGCTTTTTAACGAAGCTGACATTTGGCCTGCCAGCATCTCCAGCTCAGCCAGAGCCAACCAGAGAGCAGCAGAGCTGTAGAAGGAAAAGAAAGGCAGGCGAAGACGATGAGGCAGGAGTGAGAAGTAAGAGTGTGAAGGAAGGAGAATGAAAAACGCAGCACGCGACCTGTCTTCGGGTTTCTCTGGATGTCTGCATTATGCTTCATTACTTTCATTGTGTTTCCGTTTCACATGACTCATCAAACCTCTTTGACTTTTCCTCCCCAGGCATGAATTCATTATTCATGACTGCTCAATCATGTCTGCATTTGTGCGCATGGGAAAGGTCCCATCCCTGCATCTCTATATAAATGTTCACATGTTCTTACTCCTTGCTGCAGCTAAGTTATTTCCATCTCACTTGCAGCAACAACACAAACAAGTCATCTAAATGACTTATATCCTCTCCGTGTGGGAGTATTCGTCTAAAAAGGGTCTGATTTTGTTGTGTATTCTGACTCTGAGCTGCATGCAAACACAGCGCGAGCAGCATTCCCATCACACGGAGACTAAAGAGCAACCTGACAAGTCTTTGACCCATTTTAACATCAGTGGATGATTGCTCTAAGTGACAGTTTCATTCAGCCAAGTAAAAAAGAAGGTAAAAAAAAGATAAAGACTAGAAACGCAGATATTTTGTGTCATTTCTTCATTCTGAACATGTAGATGGCATCAGAAGTAGGGATGTGTATTGGCATAAATGTGGCGATACAATACGTATCACAACACATAGTTGACGATACGATATATTGCG
>JBAMHV010000024.1:2976554-2996392 GCA_037177535.1 Pseudomugil gertrudae
CCACAAGGCTCAATACTAGGCCCAATCTTATTCAGTCTTTATGTCAACAACTTACCAAATGTCTGTCCAAACATAAATTATATGCCGATCATACGGTATTGTACGCTCATGCAAAAACTAAGCAAGAAGCTGCTGCCTTACTTTCTGGAGGAATGGTACCCATTTCCACCTGGCTTCAAAACGGCGTATTACATCTTAATACTAAAAAAACTGTTTGTATGTTTTTCTCACGGCGGCCGACAGGAGACCGACAAGCATCAGTTTTAGTCAATGGTGAATGTCTAGATGTGGTTGACCAATTCAAGTATCTGGGTGTGGTCTTTCATTCATATTTAACTTTCACGCAGCATGTAAAGAAAGTTTCAGATACCATCAAATTCAACTTGTCAAATTTTTATCATATAAGACCTTTTCTGACTCTCCAATTGGCAAAAGCTTCTATGCATGCAATGATTTTTACTCACATTAACTACTGTTACACAACCTGGTCTCACACAACAGAGGGCACTCTAAAACCTGTGAAGTCTCTCTTTAAAAAAACACTGAAAATTATGGACAGGAAGCCTCTCCATTTTCACTATTGTAACATATTAAGGCAGCATAACATCTTAGACTTGGATAATTATCAGATATTTTTGGATGTCTGTCTTGTTTTTAAGGTTTTGAACGGTCTTGCACCTCCACCATTGCAGGATTTTATACACAAGAAAACTAACAACAGAGTCAATACCAGAGCATTAACTCGGAGTGATTGCAATATACAACGCTGTAAAACTAAATTCAGCCAAATGGTGGAGTCCATCAGAGACACAAAGTCATGGAATACACTACCAGCTCATGTTAGAAACTGTAATAACTACTTAACATTCAAGAAAACCCTAAAACATTGGTTAAAAACAAGCCCGTCATTTACTCATATATAATCCTTGCTGTTTTCTGATCATAAGATGTTTTTAACGTGTTTATTGTAACTTGTTTTTGTGGTTCATTGTATGTTTACACCTGATAGTATGTTTGTATCTGTACAGTATGTGGTTTTATGGAGCCTGCCTTAGGACAGCAGATGAAATCTAGCTATTGTGCTAATTCTGGCGTATATACATTGATGCTTACTTGCTGACTTGTTGATTAATATGCATTGTCCTAATTCAATAAAGATATTACTAAGAACAAGCCCATCAGTGCATCGTGTGAGCTAAGCACATAAAAGTGAGCATCGGGATTGTATCGTTGCATGCAACATGGTTGTATTCCATCAAGTTAAAGTAGGACTGCACAATAATGGGAAAAACTGACATTGCAATGTTTTCTAACCCTGCAATAATAATATTACAATTAGCTAAAATACAGGAACTTTCTACTGATGACTTGAACAGCACTTTGAGTTCATTTGCTTCCTGCAGGACCTGCAATGTGACTATTGCACAGACGTACATTGAGATGACAATGCCTAAGTGATAAATTGTGCAGCTGTACGTGAAAATGAGTCAGCGGAGCAGTACCTTGACATAGAGCTGCTGAAACTCGTCCAGGTTGAGCCGGCCGGTGGGACAGTCCTTCAGGAAGCCCTTGTACCACTGCTTCAGCTCATGCTCGTTAAACTCTGTGTTTTTCACCAGATCCTCCATCACTTCAGGGGTCAGCTTGCTGTTCTGTTTCCCCATTTTTCCTGCAAAATGAAATGACACATATCAACGACACATAGTAATGATGCTAAGCCTCTTCCCATCGTCGCAGAAGACAAAGAACAGCTGGACCATCTTATGCATGGTTTTTGGAGGACTCAAATACAGCTCATTGTCCATTTAGTTTACCATTGTCCATATACTGTACTTAGTTGGGAAGCCTGGGTGCTATAAAGTAGAACTTGTTTTAGCAATGGAAGAAAATCTCTGATTTTTCCATAGTTTTGGCTAGGTGTAACATTTGCTAGCTAGAGGCTGTATCTGCTGTGCAAGGCAGTTACCGTTCTGTGTGGAAACTCGATACGTCTCTTTATCATACCAAACTTTCCGTACATAAAACATCTGAATATGGCTATGTGTACTGTTACACCCCTGTTCACATATAGATCCTGCTTTGTATGATAAATCCTTAACCTAAATCTGTAAATTCAGGGTGAACTGTGTTCACAGACACTATTTCTAGAAGTGTTTCAGAGCCCATGCAGTGGTTTTCAGTGGAAATGTGTGTCTTTGAGAAATGGTACTAATTGCATCGTGAAGTAGTTGGCCCAGTGTGACATTTCAGAAAAACTCAAGGATGCTTTGGTTTAATGTCCATTAATTTCCCCACTGCAGCTGTAAACACACAGCTGCTTTTATTCCTCTCAGCATGGTGCTTGTGCTTCCACTTTATAGCCTTCGTTAGATCATTAACCAGACCCAAATTATCATCAATTTAAAAAGTATGGTTGGATTGGATTCCTGGGATGGGCTCCAGCTATCCGTCACCCTGAATTGGATGAAGCAGTATGGAAAATGAATGAATGGGGTTTTGAAAGGCTTCTGCTCGTACTTTCTGCAGAGAGGTTTTATTTTAGGTCTTCAGCCTGAAAGCACCAGCCGTATGAGGTGTAGGGTGGTGCTGACAGCTCTGTGCATGCATAGCGGTGAGCAGGTGCTGCAGTAATGTACTGTGATACTGCCTGATCTAATGCTTGTTTGATAAAGCAGAAGCATTAAAAACTTTGCACCTGCCATGTTATGATTAGTATATCATAAACATTATTGGAAAAAGGTATTTGCAATCAGCAGGGCATCATTTTGTAGTTTGATACTAATAGTAATAGTACTTAATAAAACTTTTTGAGGCTATTGCAAGCTGAGGCTTCATCTACATCACTTTTATAGATGCTACAACATCCAGCTCATAAGCTGGCTGCCCAACTGCAAATCTATCCCTGTGAGGTATTTATCACTTCACATACTGGCTTTAGAGCTGTATGAGCTTATTGATCATCTTTGGACTTTTGTTGCAGAACAGCTTAGAAATGCTATTCAGCTACCTATTAGACCCTGGATGTCAGTTCCTCATAAACATCACGGTGACCAGGCGGGTTTCCAGAATGTTCCCGTCCCACAGTAATGAATTGAAACAGCTCTTCAGCTCCTGACAAGTCCAAAAGCAGTCTCTAAAGTTGTTTACTATAGTAATATGAACCCAAAAGAGAGGCTCTACATAACCTCTGCTGATGAAAGTTACATGAAGACAGTGGAAATAATAGTTTTTGGAGCGCTCAGTTTTTTTCACATGGAAGAAAAGTTTAGATCAGATGAAACTCAAAGTTTCTTTAAATCAGGTGTGTCAAACTCCAGTCCTTGAGGGCTGGTATCCAGCAGAGTTTTGTTGTCTCTATGCTCCAACACACCTGATTGAAATAAATGATTAGGTTGACAAGAGCTTGTTGGATCCATTTGATTTGCATCAGGTGTGTTAGTGCAGGAAAAACCTGCCAAAGACCGGCCCTACAGGACTGGAGTTTGACACCTCTGCTTTAAATCATGGTTTGCTTTTGAGAAATCAGCTGTTTTATCCAAACAGCTGTTATTTTCTCACAATGTAACTTCAATTTATTGCACATCTTATTCTGTTTTATTTTCTTCTATCTGTATGTAAATTCCTGTATTTATTGTATTTAATTTTAAAGGATTCTGCACACCACTGTGATTCATTCAGTGGTTTATATAAAACACGTTTTATTATCATGCGCATGAAATGCACGATACAAATAAACTGGCCTTGATGCTTATCTATATACACAAATATCGGCTGAACAGTCTAAATCCATCACTCTATAAGAGAAAGGGATGAGAAAGACCCACACAGGATACCTGATGCCATAACTGAATAGAAACCATTCAGCAAAAAAAATGTATTAAAGATATTTTCCAGTGTGTGAGTGTGTATTTCATGTGTATGACAGCTGTTCTGGTGACATGAATACAAATTAATCTTTGAAGGTCAAAACATCCTTTTAGAGTAAGGGTTGGGGTTAGACAACAGTCATGCCGGTTAGAGGTATATCAATGGAGAGTCTCTATGGTTAATACAGACTAGGTGTGTGTATGGCCCGTGTGTTTTCTACATTTTCATCTTTGTCAACAATAGAGGCAATTCACATCAGACCTGAAAAGTTATTTTTGGCTAAAGAGGAAAAAAACAACTAAATGAAAGAATCCATCATGCTGAGAAGGTCTTGCCAAGCACCTTTTCAGGCATCACAGAGACTGAATCACAAACTGGCAGCCAGTTGTCTGCAAAAAATAAACATCTTTTCCCTGAAATTCCACTTAGGAGTTTTTTTAAATGAGCTTAATGTGACACAAGTTCACACAGGATTTTTTTTTAATCATTTTTCAACTGAAACTTGATGCTTTTAATTCAAATGAGCAGCACAAAAAAAACAGATTAATGAGGAAATAACTTACTGTAGGTATGAGACGGAAAAAAAGTAGTTTTTTTAATCAATGAAAATAATTTAATTAATTAGAAGCAATATTATCAACACTATAACATCCCAAAGAGAATCAATCAGAAAGATGACTTTGAAATAATCAGAAAAAAAGTTTAAGCTCCACAATGACTCACCGGAGTTCAAACAGCATCATGATGGGAAGAATGGAAATATGAGTGACTTTAAAAGTGGCATGGTTGTTCAGTATTATAGAAATTGGATCTACTGGATTTTCAGAGCCATCTCTAGCTTACAGAGAATGGTCTGAAAAAGACTGCGATCAACTGTGACACCTGCCTTTTGTCTGCTAATTACTAGGCTCCAGCTTCTGCGTGACCCTGAATCGGATTGAGATACAGAAAATGGATGAATGGATGGTTTGACAATAGAGAAAACATCCAGTGAACAGCAGATGTCTGGACTAAAATGTCTTGTTGATGTCAGAGGAGACTGGGCAGACTGGTTGGAGATGATAGAAAGACAACAGGAAGTCAAATCAGCACTGGTTCCAACCAGGATATGCAGAATATCATCTCTGATGACACAACTAATCCCACCTTGAAGCAGGTGGTTCGCCTCGGCTAGGGGGTTTGAACACTACACAGCCTTTCTGTGTGGAGTTTGCATGTTCTCTCCGTTTATGCCTGGGTTCCCTCCGGGTTCTCCAGCTTCCTCCCACCCACAAAACATGAATGTTAGATTAATTGCTGTGGTGAATTGATAATTTATCACATGAAAGTCGCTTTTGGATAAAAAATAATGGTAGAATAGAATAAAATGGATGTTCTACAGCAGCAGAACCACACCGGGTTCCACTCCTGCAGCTAAGAACAGGAAACTTCAGCTCCACATTCACATGATAGCATCAGAATTAGGTGGAAACATGAAGACATGGATCTTTGCACACTTTAAGTCCTTTAGTACCAGCATGACATGGTTTAACCACCACAGAGTATTGCTGCTGACCATGTCCATCCCTTTATGAGCACAGTGCAGCATCTTCTGATGGAAACTTCCAGCAGGATGATGCACCATGTCACACAGCTCACATCACCTCCACCTGTTTTCTTCATCATGATGTTGATTCTCTGTACTCCAATAGCCTCCACAGTCACCAGATCTACATCCTATAAAGCAGCTTTGGGATGTGGTGGAACGGGAGATTCTCATCATGATGTGCAGCAACTGTGTGTTGCTTCAAAACAAAACCTCTGAGGAATGTTTCCAACACCTACATGAATCTATGACACCAAGATTGAAGACAGTTCTGATGGAAGACGGTCCAACTTGGCACTCGTAAGGTGGATCTAATAAAGTGATCAATATGTGTGTTCTGCTCTGTTTCAGAAAACTAATAATGCATCTTCTCAGAAAACTAAACTAATATTTGAACATCATGTAAATAACGATAAGCTATTTCATAAATTGAGGGTCTTTTGCTGGACTAATGTGTACTGCAGCCCCGCCACCATATGCTGAAGTGTCCTTGAGCAAGACACAGTCATCTCCACTATCTGGATGCATTACTCTGTCTCACAGTAACAGCACAAATTATTTAACACAAGCAGACAAAAGTGTTCAGATACTAGAAAATAAAGTAAACATGAATCACAAAAGGAGCTTTTTAGCAGCAGGCAGACAGGCTCCGTGTTCATGTGAACCCCTTTGGGCATTTGTAGTGCATTCAGTTGCTTATGAAAAGAAAAGGAAGTACAGTTTCCTCACTCATAACTGACCCTGCTGTCCATCAAATTATGTTAGCATGAGAAAATGAACTCAAACGGTTCTTAGGTAATTTGCAGCAGTGAATGTCGTCATTTAGCAGCAGTATTATTGGACTCTTTTTTTTTTTTGTCTCCAGAACAGAAACACACACACAAAAAACTCTAGCCTATGAGTCACCCTGCCACAAGCTGGATAGGAGTTCTTGTAATTCAGGTTTTCTACATAAAAAAACAGATGATTTCTCCTTTACGTTAGTACAAACCTATTCTCCTCTGCTCTTAAGCTGCAATCAGAGAGCCATATAAACACAAGCTGTGTAATCATGTCTAACATCTCTGGCTTTATCTCTTGATTGTCCAGTCTTTATGTTGTAGATCATAAATACTAGGATAAAAGAATAAAGACAAACCAGTTTCATCTATTCTCTGAAAGAGACATGCAAGGTGATCATGACGGGCAGGTAGGCCAAAGACCGGTGACCCAAACTGAAAGCTAGAATTCCTCTGTGGTGTTGGGCGATCCGTACCATCATACAAAAGAAATCTCTGAGCGCTGTAGGGGAAGTGACGATGCAATGCACCCTGACATTACAGTGCCTTGTTACGAGACGGGTCGAGGCTAAACACAGCAGCTGCAGTGAGAGACGCGTGTCCTGAGAGAATGCTGAACGGAAGCAGCGTTGCAGCCTTGCCATTATGTCATTGTGTGTGCAAGCATGATGTTCTCAGCCCTCATTTCTTTATACTTTACCTCCAACAGGCCAGCCTTTCTTATAATCTTCTAAACTAGTCTGGATCTATAGTTTCCCAGGTTTTCTGAAGGTTTTCTTACCCAGACTTTCATGATTTTTTCACTTAGTTTCAGTCCAGATCTCGTTCCTGACCATTTCCAGAGAAGTGCTAGTTTTAAACAACTTCCCTTGAATAATTCAAGACAAGAACAGGACCAAGCTCAGGAAATTGTGCGTTGTTGCATCTCCACATAACACACAACTTAAAATAAACTGCTTTGTATTGCAGTTTTAGCTACTTTGTTGTTGTGATGGACTAAAAGTAACAATTTGTTCCCTTTTCTCTTGCTGTGTTAAACAGATGTAGAAAGTAACCCAGTCAGCTGAAACCTTGCCATATTTCAGCATGGTCTCATTAAAAGACAGACCAGTAGAGGACAAAAGATGTGTCAGACCAGGTAAAAAAGAAAATTTACAGTAGATTTCCAGGATCTGAAGAAACCAGAAGAAATCCAGCAAAAGAACCTGACAGAATCTGAGAGACGCATCTACCGTGACAGTCGTTGGACCCTCACTTGGTCCAGCGACTGTCGAGTAAAGCCTCATTAGAAATCGTCCCCATGAAAAGGTGGCTGTCAAGAGGTCAGTTTTAAAGAGGCTACATGCAGAAATTAATCATGTCTGCATGGAAGGAATTTATCAAATGGTTAGAGGTGTAATTCCATCTGGAGTTTAGCATGACGTCACACAGCGTCTCTCTGTGTTAATCCCTAACCCTAACCCTAACTCCCCGTCAGTCCAGTGGTGCCCGCTGGATACGCTGAGGACCTGTGGGCCCGCTGGAGGAGGACCTGTACGGTTTTGACTTCATGATCATGGGATTTGTCATATTTGGAGTAAGTGGATTTCTCGTGTGCTTCAAATTCCTGAAGCTGCTGCGTGGGATTGCAGCAGACGTTCAGGGCATCTCTCGCTCCCTGAAAACTCTAACTTATGCTACCGAGGAGCAGGGAACAAAGCTGGAAGCCATTCTGGCTCAGGTTAGCAAATGGCTTGTGTTACCAGAACTCATTCGGGTTTTTTCTAACCGTTTTGAGCGAGTGATGGGTCGCGAGGAAGGTGCTGCAAATGAACCATCTTATTCGGTTGTTTGTGCTCCAGGATCCCAGCTGCAGAACTGAAGGTCACAAAACAACAACCTGGAAACCAAAACATGCCTTATCTAATCTGGCCCTTCCTCAAACAGTTTGGACATTTTTCTCCTGCAGAAGAAGGCCGATAAGTGCTCTGACCCGACCTTTCCCCCTCTTCCATGGGATGCGTCCATGCTGGATCTCCTGACGAGCGCACTGTTGCCATAGTGACGGTCAGACGGTGAACTGTGTATGGACTGTGGATCATACACCTCACTATGCACGCGCACACTCGTGTCACATGATACAGAGACACTTCCTCATTGTCACTGTCTCTGCTCCACCCCTTCCCCCTCCCCATCAGAATGGACTGGTTGAGCACGATACGCAGCTTGTAGTCCTACTGGGGACTCGCGCCCCCGCTACCCTTTGTCACGTGAATTGTTCTTACATGTGCTTTGATGTTGAGGTCTCCTCAGTAATCTCCTCATGTGGTATTTCTCCCCGATCTGCATGAACTAGTTCTGCTGGTTCAATTAGCTGCATCTAAGTACTGTCCAATTCTGTAACATGTTTGTCTCTCTGTGTAACTTTCGATTGGCTGTATTTGAATACTGATAGTTACAATTAGTGGATAGTTACATTTAGCTTTACGGTACCTTTATGTGATACTTTTGTGATTTGACATACTCAGCCAGCATCTTCTTTTGTTTTGTGATTCTATTGTAATTTCTTTCCTATTTTCTGTTTCATTGTAAAGCACTTTGAGCTGTCCTGTGCATGAAAGGTGCTATATAAGGTGCTATATTGCCTTACATCCATGTCTGCTCATGTGAGTCGCCACCTCCTCTCTCTTGTCACAGCCCTCACCTGTGTCATGTTGGGCTTTATAGAGTTATGGAAGGGAAACAGGGTGTCAGTGTTCATGTTTGAGTCTTCTGTATTTCCTGTTTTATTTTGTTATGTTTCCTGTTTTCGTCATGTTCCGTCTAACTTTATTTACCGTTTATTGGTTTCACCTGGTTTAATTTAGTTCACTCATTCCACCTGTGCCTTGTTCTGTTATGTGTTTTTATACGCCCAGTTTCTGTTTCATCCTCACGGTTCATTAGTTAGTTGTAGTTGGTTCTTGTTTGTTTGTTTGTTTAAATATTAAACCTCCTTAATCTGCATCATCTGCCTCCACACATCTTCGTACTTGCTCACCCCAGGATTATGACACATGGGGAAAAGGTTTTATGACGTAACACAGAGCCTAGACCTCAACATCGCTGAAGCAGTGTTGGCTCATCTAGATGGAGTAGGGAATAAAAGATAGAAACACCCAAAGAAGAACTCTGCAAATTCCTGTAAGTAGCCTGAAGAACTATTCCTGAAGACGAATTTAAAGAAAGCTTGTCTACGAGGGAGGCTGCTATAAAAAATACTCACTTAATAGTCATTAGAAATGTACTTTTTTAATAAGACGCACCCATTTCATGTTTTCTTGGCAATATAACACTAATGGAAAGCTGCATAAGAGTTTTGCACAATACTTTTGTGCATGAGTTCATACACTTGTGCAACGTGATCAGACCATGTCACTGAGATATTAAATTTGAGTGCACTCTGCATCCTGAGAACAACAAACAAGCATGGGGGATTCAGTGTCATTTTTAAAGCTCTCCAAGCACAGCATAGGCCTACAATTACAAAATGCTTACAGAGTACCAATGTGGCACCTAGTGGCCCCCCTCCCCCCTTTCTCAAGCTCACACTGAATCATAATGCCAGCGCTACTCACCATGCTGCCTTCCGTCATTCATTCAGCAACAAGCAGCAGAGCTGAAACTGCATCTGTGCTGTCATGCAGCTGCTGGATCAACACTACAACGGCTGTATCATTCAGTTTGTGATACAGAAATGCATCACATCTTCTCACATCTATAAAAACGGAACGACTTTGAAACATCACCCCAATTTCTGCAAGAGCTTTTTTTTTAATCTGGATTTGACTAATTACCATTATTACTGCCCACACACCTTACATTTTTTCTTCCCATAGGCTACATGTCATTTCCATTCAGCACCTCCACTATTCAAAGATGCCTATGTACCCTTATGATTACTGCTCTCGGTCAAACCTTGTGCTAAAATGAATAAAGACTGGAATAAAAAACATCTTTAAATGTTCAATTTTCTCAACCTATGCACGAGGAAATTATTACCAAACATGGATTTAGATTCTGGAGAGACATGACGAGCATGTTGGCGTCATGTGACACAAAATGCACAGTGAACGCACCCCAGCCTGCATGTTCACGCTCAATTTTATGCATTGTGATATTCTGCCACCACTTACTCACATCCACCCGAAGCAATGAATAAATAAATAGATACAAACACAAACTGCCGGTGCATCATCAGCAGATGTGGATATTTTGTTGAAGCAAGGGAGAGATGAGTGGGGATGCAAGTCAGGGATAAGACACACTGGGTCACTTGGGTGCAGTGCGGAGCAGAGCACCATGCTGACTGTAAAAGTGAGTCATAGCCCTGTATCTCAGAGTTTGCTGGAGCCTTGTCAGAGCAAGAAAGAGAGGGAGAGAGAAAAGAATCAAACCCATCAGCTGACAGGTGCAGACTGATACAAGGATATATTGTAAAAAAAAAAAAGTGTTTTTACAGCCAACAGTGCTGCCCCCGAGCCATGCAATCGTCTGTTACATAACATCATCCCTTTACCGTCATTTACCAACAGGGGCTGACCTTGAGAGGAAGACAAGAGTCCTGCTTGAAGCAAAAACATCAGATGAAACAAAGCAGTCACAGGTTTTAATTATCTGACATGTTTCAGCCTAATCCTGCAGCTCTTGTTTAGAAAAGCGTGTGTGTTTGTGTGTAGAAGAGGCGGAGATGCAACAGTCATGGAGGGGCTGATGGATGAGATGTGCTCACTAATGTCTGGACTGATTTGCAAAAAGTAGCTCCCCACTGAGAAACACACGGCTCCCGCCAATTCCCCTCCTGCAAACACACACACACACCATTGCAACATCAGCACCAGTAACAAACTAAACACACCACGTCGTGCCATGTCAAAAAGCCGCCCCATGTAAGTGGCAATTATGATGGAGAAAATCCAGCTGCTGCACTGACACGGGGGATCACACTAATCAGCCCATCTTCACTTTGGATCCAAAAAAACCCGACGTGTATGTCACCAGGCCCCTACAGCTCCGGCCCCTACTGGATGCGTTGGTATTTGTCATTTGTGCCTCGTTAATACGGATTTAATAGCTCAATGAATCAATGAAATTCAAAGGATGACGCACCAGGTTGCATCATGCTGCTGTTTAGTCAGGGAGAGTTTTTGTTTTCACGCGTCAGGTAACAGTAACACAAAGCATCCGTCCTACCTGGCGTGGAGCGTGGAGTCAACGAGAGAAGTCTGCAGCGGTTCTGATGTCTGGAGTGGCCACGCGAACCTCTGCGAGGACGGAAAACACGCACGCGACAATTCAAAATGTCTGAAAGGGCTTCAGTTCAAGCCGCAAGAAAAGATCTGGGTTTGCTTTGCGTTTTGGTTGCTTTCTGGTGCGGTTTAGGTGCGTGGTTTGCGGGAGAAAAGTCAGAAAGTAACGCGGCGCGGGTCCGTTGGATGATGCTGCTGATGGACTGAGAGGAGGAGACAGACACTGGGAGGGAGCGCAGTGTGCGTCTCTTTCTCTCTCGCTCCCAGTTTGTGTGACTGCACACTCTCTGATCAGGCTTTTGCGGAGAAAATAAAAGCACCAGTTAAAAAAGAAAGAAAAACTACACACACACAAAAAAACTAACAAACCTCAACTTTGTTTCCCCTTATATCAACAGAAATAATACAAACTTCTTAAATCCCCCTTTATCGGATTATATTGTCATTGCGGTCCTAATCAGACTAACTTAACAGATAAGGCAATATCTTTGTAGAAAACGTCCCAGTTATATTTTCCACAATGCCCACTACCCTCACTCTGGCTGTGTAGTGTAGTGTGTAGTGCACTGGAATGTAGTGCGTAAATGTACATGTAAACGCACTAACGCTACTTCGCGCACTAGGTTTAAGCGCATTTACATCTTTTTATATTTTTTATTATTATTTTATTTATTTTTCACATTTTTTATACAGTCTATGATTTACATTGACATTTACGCACCACCTCATTTCGCCCATCTACTGGAGAAACAGGAAGTGGAGACGAACATTAGCTAGCCGGCTAATGGAAGAAGACTACGGAGACAACTAAGAATTCGCTTACAAGGTTTGTAAACTAGATATTTCTTTGATTGACAATTACAGCTAAAATAAAGAGGTTAAAAGACTATTAAATGAGCGACTTTTGATTTTAAAATTAATATTAGTCAGTGGTTTAGAACAAATTTTATTGAATTGGCTTCCTATCAGGGCAGGAATGCTAGGCTAGCTAGACTTTATTTAGGTAATGTTAGCATTAACATTAGTACAAAAGTTTAAACCAAGTCACATAAATGTTATATTAAGTATTAAGAAACTCACATTATAATGAGTGTGTGTATGTATAAAAGTCAACAAATTTTTTTTCTGAATTAACTATCAATTTACTGTTTAGCAAAAACAAACTGGGTTTTTCTGAATTAACAAGTTTAAAACAATAAACTTTGAATATATAGTTTTTTTTTTATTTGAACCCTTAAAGATTCAGCTTTAGTAGAAAAAGTCCCCTTTTTAAAATATTAGGTCCTCCTCATTTCTCCTCTTAACCAAATATATAACAATAGTATACATTTTTTAAGGCTATTTACCATTTATTTCCATGTAATATGTCAAAACTCTGCTGTAATCTTCTGCTTTCTGATGTCCATTAAGGGACAGAAGACAAAAATCTGATGGTGTTCTACTTCATATGAGCAAAATTTTTACCATAAATTGATGCAAAATGTCTGAAACAGTAAATGTAACTTTAAGAACTCTTTCATACAAATTCATGACCTTTTTAATCCGTTTTTCTTTTCTTCTGGAATTTACAAGACAAAAAAACAATTAGAAAAAATCTGTTTTACTGAATTAACAAGATATTTTTATCTGATTGATGACCCCCCCCCCCCTCCCCAAAAAAAAAACAAAAACCCTTTGTACTGAATTTGCAACACTTGGTACTCGAGAGATTGTATCTCCTGTTTTGATTTCAATGCTACTTACTCTACCACACACCAGTGTCATGAAGTGCAGAGTCCTCAGCTGCCATTCAGATATTTTGCCCCTTTACCCTTGCAGGGAGGCAACTGGGCCAGTGACTCACTGGCTAAATCTTCCCACCAACCTCCATCAGTAAACCCTGGCTTTCCATAAAGCCTCTGGGTACTCAGCTTCCAGCTTGGAGTACTTGAGATGTTTCTTTTTGTGGGCTGCTGCTAACCATCCTTCAAAGGGATGTTTAGCTCTATCAGCAGAACCTCTTTTCTACCTTTGGTCAGATAACAATTTCTGACCATAGAGTTTTTATCGCAATCTCTCTCAGTAAGATCAACTATGTCCTAAAGTCTGCCAACATCTCCCACGCTTTCCCTGTTAGCAAACCGGTCCTCTTGCAAGGGGGCTTGGTGTATGCTGCCAGGCTTCATGAGTCCTGTTAATGCCTGCTTTGATGCTGTCTGTCCATGGTGTGCTGCTACCCTGCAGCTCTTCAAGACCTTGGTCAGTCAAGATACATCCAAATTCTGCAATTATGCCCAAGGACATCTACCATGATGAGTAGGATGTATCTGCAGTACCAGAGGCTGCTGATTCCTTGCCGTAATACCACAACCATCTTATTTTCTTACTATATAACACAAAACTAATCATTAAGCGTTAGGAGTCATAAAGATTTTATGCTTTATTGTGAGATAACGTCAACCCTGCAAACGCCATCATTTTTACTATTCAGTTGAGTTGTGTTAAAGAGATAAAGAGTCCAATACATAGTTAACACATTACCCTGCAAGATATTACATGACATGCGTTTTATTTATTATTGTGTCTGCTTTGTTTCCACACACTGCACAGTCTCCTAAGGACTGGTGTGGAAGCAGCTCAGTGAAGTTTGTGTTGCTTCTCTCTTCCATAGACCGAGCATTGCAGAAGTAGAGGAGAAAAAGTCACAAAAGGGACAAAAAGGACAAATTGACAACAATGCATCCAAGCTCTTTAAAGTTTAAGGAAATTCCTTATTGCTGTAGGATATAGTTCAGGACTTGTTGATGGCTAGTTTTAAAGAGCCTGACTTTCCTGCATTATTTTGTGCTGTTAGTTATGTTCAGCTACTTTTTCCTGTGCCTTTTCTTCAAATTTAGATATCCAACTTGATCTTTAAAAGGGGCTGCAGATAATTCTGACCAGGCTGTACTGTGGCTTTTGCAATAACCTGGCGTGTAATGAAAACAGAATCAAATGCAAATAAAAGGTTTTATTATGTTAATGAGAGGTGACCTTGATGAACTGCTACATAACATTTTCATCTTATCGGCTAAATCTAGTTTAATTTGCCTGGGTTCACAAGGCACTATGACATTGTACTGTAGCTATAATTAGCAATTTTATAAAAGTAACTAATAAAAATGACGGACTTATATATGATCAAATTACACTTGTGTGTTTTAGCTTCTAAATTACTGCTCACTAATTATTCCAGTTGCAATGTTTTGGTTGTAAATTAGGCTCCTTCAGCCTGCAGAGTAAGTGTCATTAAAACTAGCTCTTTAATTCAATATGTGAAGATTGTACACAGCCAAATAGTTCATGTGGGGCCCATTTGGGTTCAATTTGGGCAGCAGATAATAATCCCTTGTGGTGTTTCTGCAGTTTAAACAGTGGCCTCACCTGTGTTTGTCCATACATCCATCCATTCATGTCCTGATCTATGCAATAGCAGGGTTACGGGTAGCTATCATCCCACCAATCATCGGACAGGAGGTGAGGTACACCCTGGACAGGTCTCCAGTCCACCACAAGGCCAACACAGAGAAACAAACAACCAATAGAACAACCAGACACACAAACATTCACTCCTAAGGAAAATTTTAATCCCCAAACAACCTAACATGCATGTTTTTGGACAGAAAAACAAACCAGTGACCTTCTTGCTGTGAGGCTGTGGTGCTAACCATGGACTGTGTGTGTTTAGTAAAGAATGGGCATGCGACTGTGTCTTAAATGTCACGTGTCGTAAAGATATTCGTAATTTCTCACCACCTCAGCTGTTTTATTACAACTATTTGTTCAACCTTGCATTTCTGCGGTACCCACACCCACATCAACTGTCCGACTAATCACACAATATCTCCTGGAGCCCAACGAGAAAAATTTTCTTCCAGCCCGATGTTTCGAAAACTGTCTTCAGTCAAATCCGCCAGAACAAAATGACGTCATTTTCTTCTCTGGACTTGAGAACAGTAAAAAGTTCTTGCGTGTCATGGAGGATGTAACAAACTTATGAGTATTAACAAGTCTTCATATTAAAGATTACCTTTAATTCACACAATGTTCACACAAGCTTTGTCCTTCTTTAAAATCTATTTTATTACCAGAACCTCAGGGGGATTAGCCAGCTATACAGCCACCTGCCATTTGATTTAGGAGTGATACAAGTACAACATTTCTACTTGTATCTTGTAAACAAGTTATTTTAACACAGTTTCTGTTTTAATGTTCACTAAAACACTTAATTTTCACTGTCTCTTTGATTTTCTTTCTTCTTTTCCCCAATGACAAACTGTTTCTACACAGTTGCAAATCTGAATCTCACACAGATCTATTTTTGATTTCACAGGCTCAGAGTTTTATGCACAAATACAACCTCTGCAGTTACATGTAAGGATTGATTGACAAGCTGAAAGTGAATATGAGCACAGAGATTATTATTTAGCTGCCTCTGTTTTACTGTCCTCCAGTTATGCCTGCTGGATAACACTGTCGCTGCTTTGTAGGCGACTAAATTAAGTTGTCTTAGTGTTTTAGTATTAGTTGTTTTCCTGCCATGACAAAGTCGTGAGAAAGGTCATTGTTAAAACATCAGTGCTTTGTTATCTGGATGTTAAAGTCTCATCCTGATATTCTTCACCATAAATTCACATTTAATGCAGTCTCTTCTGATGCACATAGTTAACTTATGTTCCTGTGAGCCATTTTTCAGATGTTTGCAAAGTGTTTACACTTTTAATCTTCTGTTTTAGATCCGGCTGCTGTAGGAAAATGGATGAAATCACACATGATGATGAAAGTCCACAAACAAAAGGAGAGCTTACTTTTCTCTCCCCAAAGCGAGCCAGGACAGATTGTGCTGGTACTGATGGGCTGACTGGAAACAGCTATTCTGAATCTATAGAGCCCCTAACACTTCAGAAAACAATCGGTTTTCCCTCGTCTGGTGAACTGCCGGAGACTGAGGGCCTGACTCTCACAGCAGGATGTGGGAATTTTGAAGATGGAAAACCTCATGATCAATCACAGTTCACTCCTCTTGGTTATGTGGCTATGTCAAACAGTGCAAAATCAGGATCATCTGAGGTGTGCTTCATCAGCACTGAGCGCGTCCTTGTACTTCTGAAGAGAAATGAGCAGCCGTCAGTTACAGGAGCAGACCAGCTCAGCCTTTTTCTGACAGATGGTACAGGTGGGTCTCCCCTCCCAGCCAGCGCTAACACACCCAGTCTTCCTGCCTGCAAGCAGCTGGGGAAACCCAAGGATGAGCCTGCAGATAGCTGCTCTCTTTCTGCTGGAAATGAGGAAGATGAAGAGGTCAGATGTCAGTCTAATAGCACTTCTAAAGACGCAGTGCACGGCACAGGTCTCTGTAACACACAGAGCCAATTGGCTGAAGTTCTGGAGGCTAATCAGAGGAGAGAAGAGCTTGAATTTTGCAAGGCAGAGGCTGAGAGTCCCTTATCTTCCAGGGATCATGCTGAATTTAAACCTCTCTTCTCAAAATCTGAAGAGGACCCCTATGGGAACTCTGGGAATAAATTGGAACTACAGATTTGTGAGAATGAAAATAGCTTCACTTGTGACGGAGAAACAAAAGGCGAAGTTAATGAGAGCAAAACCTTCATCCCCCCTGCTGCAGAAAGTGAGGAGGGATCTGTTTTTTCTTATCAGATGGTTTTAATCAGAAATACTGCAGCTGAAAAAGTGAGTCTTGACGTTAATAACAGTGAGGCTGATGATGAAGAATCAGCTGAAGGAGATGATGATGAAGACGCATTCAGTGTAATTGATTCTGCAATCAGGAGCAAAGCTGACGAGGAGGCTGAGGGGATGAGCTTTAACTGTGAAGGCTCTGTAGGTAGAGAAAAAGCCTGCGAGATGGAAACATGTCTTCCACTTTGCTCTGAAGTGGGAGCGATACAGAAGGTTTCATCTGCAGACCCAGCTGAGCAGTTTGCTCAGCAAAGCAGAACACAGCCCTGCAGAGCTAAAAATGAGGTTCACTCTCCGGCAAACGCTTATGCTTTAAATAACACCACTGAAACCCTCAACGTAACTGGAGACGAAGACAGCTGTCAGAGGAAATCCAGTGCCTTAAAGCCTCCTCCTGCTGGGGATGGAGGAACACAAGAGAGCCATGGTACTGAAGAACAGCAGCTGAAAGGGCAGCCTCTGTCGAGCTGCTTTCCAGACGATGTTGACCACAGGAAAACGCAGGTGGTTGGATACTCTCAGAGGGAAGCTGACAACGTGGAAATGACAGCTGAGATAAAAAAGAAAGGAGGTTTACATTTTCTGGAAAAAACAGAAAGTGATGAGCAGAAGCTGGAGACGCAGAACAAAAAAGATGCATTTGCTGCTGACCAGAACGAGGACAAAGCACAAACACCTACTAAGCTAAGAGATAAGCATGAAGGTCTCACAACTGAGAGGGAGAAAAGAAAAGAGGGTATAAATGTTAGAGAGGAAATGAAAACAGAAGAGAAATCAGAGGACGATGTGCAGAAACAAAGCGAACACAAAGAGGATGCGAGACAGGTGCCACCCAGTGACTGGACAGAGGGGAGCATACTGGCCTTCTGTAATGGTGAAGACCAGGAACAAAGCCTCAGCTGTTTCTCTGATCACCAAAACAGAGCTGACACACATGTATCTGAAAACAAAGTTCAGCTTTCTGCCTTCACTTTCCATTCAATAAGTGATGCAGTTGTTCCATGTCAACAGGATTTAACTCCTTCACAGGAAGCTCACCACAGCTCCACAGCACTGAAGTATCATGGCAGATTTCCCCCATATGCCTCCACTTTCTGTCGTGTGCTGGAGGGGTTTGACACTTTCAAAAAGATCCAGCTCTTACCAGATGATGGAGATGATGATGATGAAGCCTCTGGTCTGGGCAATATGCCCGACCTCACCAGCTTGCCCGGGCAGCTGGTGAAAACACCCCAGCAACAACTTTACATGCCAGTGGCAGAGAGTGACAGTCACATGGAGATACCAGGGGAGAAAGCGGATGAAGCAGGCAAAGAGGAGGACGTTGAAAGATTTGAGTGTCACACTGAAAGCACAGCAAATGGAAATGTCAGCAGCAGTTTAACTTGTAACAAAGTCCCAAACTCCACCTCTGCTGGAGACTTCGTTGCTCTGGGATGGCCAGAGCAACTGCCAGACCATGGATCAGCCTGTGACTCCTCCGAGCACACACACAATGAGTTAAAACCACAGTTGGTTCCTGCTGTTTCCAGAGAAGACTCTTCCTCTGATCTGAACAGCTGCTCCAAGTTTGATATGAAAGAACCGTTCGACAGAGTCCTAAAAGAGCTGAACCTGTTTTTTGAGATCAGCAGGAGTGATTTAGCAGATGACTGTAGCTCTTCACCTGAGCAGCAAAGTGATGCATCCCCAAGCTTTGAAAGGATCTCACCAAATAACAGAGATGACCTCAGCGACCTCAAACCAGGACATCATAAAATCACATCAACAGGTCTGTATGTAACATGATGTATTAATATGACATCAATTCAGCCAGTTGTTGTAACAACATGGGTCCAACATACTGCATCAAAACACATCACCACTATGTAAGTTTACTGGTTTAATGAAAGTTGTGCATGGAAATTCTCTGAGTGGTTCCTCTAGCTGTCTCTAAATGGGAGGATGAGAGGAGAAGGTTCAGGATGTCAGTGATAAATGCCAACTTGGTGGGACAAATAGACAGTTAGGATATTAAAACAGGATTAAAGATTAAGGAGGATGATGGGTGGGTGGATGAGTCAGGTAGAGAGAAGGATGAATGAATGAGGAAGGTGAAGTATGAATGGGTTAAGGGTGGGAGGTTTGTAGGTTAAAGGAATGGGGGAAGAGGGTGGTTGATGAGGGAGGGAATGATGAATGGACAGATATAAAGAGAGGAGGAGGGATGAATGAATAAATAGAGGTGGAGGAAGGGTGGATGAGTGAAGTAGAAGGGATGGATGATGGATGGGTGACAAACAAAGAGGAATAAAGGATAAAAATGAATAAAGATGGTTTAGGAACAGGTGAGAGGGGTGGATGGATGGGTGAAGGAGAAAATTGTAAGGAGTAAATGAATGAGGGTGAGTTAGGCAGCATTGAAGGACACGTTGGTGAAGGAAAGGATGGACAGATCAATGAATGGATGAGCGAGAGATGGTGGACAAAAGAAAGAGAAAAGGATGGGTAAGAGAGAGGAGGGTGGATGAATGAAAGGATGAATACATTAGGGAGGTGTAAGCAGTAGGGGTGTAAGAAAATATCGATATACTAAAGTATCGTGATATTTCTTTGTGCGATATCATATCGACATTAGAAATA
>JBAMHV010000024.1:3004095-3016482 GCA_037177535.1 Pseudomugil gertrudae
TGGACTGTGGGAGGAAGCCGGAGTACCCGGAGAGAACCCACGCTAACACGGGGAGAACATGCAAACTCCACACAGAATGGTTCCTGGTTGGACCCTCGCTAACAGGAATCACTTTGTTGTATTTCATCGTAGTACTCTGATCAGTTTCGGTTTTATTTTATGTCATACACTCGTGCTCTGATCACAGCTCTGAGTGAACATGGGAGGATTTTTCTGCCAGTAAAGACCGTCTTTGGTTGTATTTCCTTTGTTGAGCATGGTGCCACAGCTGGCATATAGGCAAGTGCAAATCAGGAAGAAACAATGCTACGGTATGGCTTTCCAGAAATAATTGGATTCTGACACTACACATTCAATCTGCCTCTTAATCAGCTACAGTGGGTGAAGGCTGGAGAGCTGAATGAGATTGTTTTTATATCGAGCATCAGCCTGATGCTCTGAGCCGTATTTGGCCACTTTGTTTGCTGGTATGTTGCCAGGCTCATGCTCTATTGGAAGTGACACTTTTCTTTAATCCTTCAGCTGCTAACATCTTATTTTCATGCAAATGAATAACTTACTGGAAAAAGTTTGTGCTCCTCTCATTGTCTTTATTAAGACCACATTTTTTTACTGCTAGCACACAATTTTGGAGTTTGAGGAGCTTCATCAGTGACATAATTAACACATTTATTTAGAGTGAGTGTCAGATTTATAGAAACAAGTTATTTGTGTTAGTAAACAGTTTAAAAACCTGGATTGCAGAGTTTAGCTGTGTAACATTATCCATTGGCTTTCAGGTCCCACAATGCAGCTGGGTTGGGTATATAAAGGAGGACAAACCTGGAAATTATAAGTAGCCAATGTCTGCTTCTATCAGTGACAGCAGTGAGTTCTTTGGGTCTGCCCACTGTTGCATACCTCCTGCAGCCTCACAGTGGAGCTAGCTATAAAGCCTCTGCAGCCCACCTTCCTGGAAAAAATATGATTTTTCAGCTTCAACACTGGGCCACAGCTGCTGTATGTCTCCATCGAGTCCCTGGCCTTATGTGATCAGGGTCCACTGGTTGTGCAGCAAACATGCTCACACTCCCCTCTGAGCCTGAGCTCCAGGAACCCAGTCATCTTTAAAAAAAAAAAACAACCTATTTCACTTTGCTTCTGCGGCTGTGTTTGATGTTTTCTCTCTGAAACACTGTGTGATTTTAATCTTGCTTGTTGACATATAATCAGACATTACATGGTGACAACTAAGCTGATTTAGGCATGTAAACATGGTCAAGATGACACACTGATCAACCAAAACTGGACAATAGAAGAAGGTTGCCTGCTTCAACGAGTTTTTATTTCTATTGTATGTATTAGTATCAACATAACATGGTTTAACCGCCACAGAGTATTGCTGCTAACCATGTCCACCCTTTATGAGCACAGTGCAGCATCTTCTGATGGAAACCTTCAGCAGGATGATGCACCATGTCACACAGCTCACATCATCTCCACCTGCTTTCTTCATCATGATGATGATTCTCTGTACTCCAACAGCCTCCACAGTCACCAGATCTACATCCTATAGAGCAGCTTTGGGATGTGATGGAACGGGAGATTCTCATTATGGATGTGGCCTCATGCTCATGATGAGGGATTGGATCAAAGTATATATATATGATGCAATCTGTTGGTTTTCTTTAACCAGGATATTTATATAAATTGGCTTGAACAGATGTGAACAACTGTGTGATGCTATTGTGTCAATGTGGAGGCAACTGGGGCCGCCCTGGAGTGGCGAGGTGGGAGTGACTAAGTGAACAGCTTTAAATAAGTAAAACTCATACAATGAGCTGCATTTATTCACAGGTCCAGAACTGCTACTCTCACCATCAAACTACCAGTCAATGCCTCTGTGTTCTGATAAAAGTGCCATTGATCCACATGATAATGGCCTTATCATCTGACTAAACCACACCACGCCCCTGCATTTACATGTTGTTTACCAGTTAAATCGCACAATTTGCTATTACAATGTCACTTTGTAAAATTGTTACCCTCATTTGTGTCATCCACTGATAAAACAAACTAACTGCCTCTCCCCTTCTCACAGGTTATTCACATCCACGATGAAAGAACAAATGTACATTCCCTTGTTTTACCTTCCTTTCTACTAACATTAAAGAAGCCTCGCATGCACACATTTGTTTATTTTCTGTTTGCAGAATAGAGGATGGGCATTATCCCAGCAGGAGAGTCCAGTTAACAGTGTTAGGCTTTTGGAGAAAACACACAAATACACTCATCCCCTTTATTTACTCCCTTTGAATCATTTTTATATCTCATAAAACCACCATGTCCTGTTACTGGAAAACTTACGGCTGGACACCTACAGGAGAAAACTGACATCAGCTGACTTGGATTTCAGGATTTATTCAGATAGCAAATCATTTAAAATACTTGGTTTGATAACAAGAGCAAATTTTCATGAAAAACAGATTCTTCTCCATTTTCCACCGTCTATAGTTGCAATGAGTCCAATCCGGAGTGCCGTTCTTTGGAGAGAGTGTTTACATTTCTGTTATGTTTCCAGTGTAGCTGCTGACACGTCTTTCATATTACCAAAGGAGAAGCGGCACTATCAAACACAGACTGCAGCATCTCTCCAAAGCAAATAAGCAGAGCGTAATCTAACAGCTAGGCACACACACACACACACATTAGCACTCACACAAGCCAAGCCTGAATATTTCCTGCCCCTTTCAGATCGATAGTAATCACAGGGTCACAGCAGCAGAAACATAGGATCGACTCGCGCACTCTGCTGCAGGTCACAGCTGGACCGTACAACCATGAAAGCGAGCAGAACTAAATGCTTTTGTCCCCAGAAATCTACTTTTGAATCATCCTCTCACAGCAGTTGTTCAAAGGCATGAATGAAGTGGGAGCAGTAAACGCATCCTGGAGACGTTTCACTTGCACAGCAGAGTGGAACGAGCCAAGAAAAAGGGCAATAAGAGGATTTCACAGTCTGCTGCTGTGACATAACGTTGAGTTATTGTTTAGCCTACCTCAGAAAAGCTCTAATTATATTGGTGATGACAGAAAACCTGTTGGTGGACAACAAAGATGGCTGAATACTGTAAATAGCATCGTCGCTGAGTGGTGGCAGAGGCTGAAGGGGGGATGAGCTCCTGATCTGGACAGTCATCCTGAGATTCAGTTAAAAAGGTCATGGGGTCACGTAATATTAAAAGTGAAAAACAGCATACTGATTTTATCAACATTAAGATGATGTCTGAAAATATCGCTATCGAGATTGAATATCCTACAAAATATGAAGAGTTATGGATACTGTTCAGCTAATGTAGTTTGGTCCATGTTTCATCCTCATAACTGCATCACGTCCACCTGAACAGTTGCTTGTTGTCACAAATATCTATCAGCCAATCACATGGCACCGACTCAATGCCATGATGAAGACGACTTTCTGAAGTTCAAACTGAGCATCAGAATGAGGAAGACGAGGCATTTAGGTGACTTTTAACATGACATGGTTTGTCACTGTGATTCATTACATAATTATGTTAAGCTTTTCATAATTTATAGCAGTTTTTTCTGAGAGGAAAACATGGAATCTCTTGGTAAAGAGCACCTGATAAAATAGATCAATGCAGAATGAGAATTCATTCCTAATGGAACTATAGACGTCACTAAAGTTATCTTGTTTTGTCACTTGGGCTTACTTGGAGCCCAATATTACAAACTCAAAGTCAGGACTGTGCACCTCAGTTCTTCTATGACTTCCCTCAGTAACTCTGCGAGGGTAAACATCTGGTCCACTCTTCTATCTCAGCAATTTCTTCCGTGACATGAGTCAACTGGAAAAATCCCATTACTAACAACCTAAAAGAGGGCATGTCGCTGCTATCGCTGGGCTACAAATCGATTCCCTTTTGGAGCTTCTGTTGCAGTCAAATAGCTGAGTGCGGCAATAACTCTAATTGTGCCAAATTGTGCTTGTAAATGCATATTAATGAGTCTGCTCAGGCGTTCTTTGCAGCTCTTTATTTAGTAACATGTGAACTACTTTTCTACAAGAATTCTGGTCATTTCATCAGTTTTTAAAGCCACTCAAAAACAAGTTAAAACTAATTTAAACTCATTTACTTACAGCAAAATCACTCCTGCTTTCGGCATCATTTTATATGGGAGTTACATTCTGACTTCCACCTCCGTGTTTAGCTTGGTATTGTGGACTATGGCCGGACAGATTGCTCCATGTGTACATGTACGCCTGGAGGCACTGCAGGGAGTTCACGAGAAAGAACAAGTTATCCGTTTTTGGTTTACTGTTTTTCTCACCTAATAGATGTGACTATTGTTTCCACTATAAGAGACAAGGCAGTTAAGGTGGTCAAAAATACTACAGACATGTGGAAATGTACACATATGAATGTGTTAAAGCTTCTAGATCTGCAACAGTGATTTTACTGATCCAACCTACTGGAAATGTCTGAGAAATTAATCTTACAGGAGGTACAATGTTTGAGAACAACTGCTCTAAACCATCATCTGTGTCCATAACATGAAGCACTCCCGTGGGCATCAGTACAGTTATTTTAGTGAGGTCCAGATAAATGTGACTAAAACAACGTAGGAGGGGCCATTTAGTTATGGCCTGAATTAAAACAAAATCGCTCCTAATTCCATTATGGTACTTCATTACTTGCATGCTGCAGCACCATTTCATACTCCCACACTACAAACACCGGCTTTTTGTGTCCCAGCTGTCTTCTTCACAACACATTACCATTCAGAGACGCACATTTAAAAAGCACTCACGCTGTCAGACACCAGCGTTTGGGACTATTCAGGGAGGAATTCACATCTTTGCCTGTTGTGCAGGGTCTCCAAGATCATTACAGATTTTATAACATGCTCATGTTGTGCTGATTAAATAAGAACTTATTCAAAGTGTGTGTTTTGGTTTGGGCCACTGAGCTGACATGAAAATGAGGGGCTGTCATAAATTCCTCGCAGCCAATGACTAATCGCTGTCTGTCTCTCAGCTAACCCCGTGGGCATGATGGGAGAGGGTATTAATCTGCAGAGGACTTGCAGGGAATTTGTCCACCTCATCTGCAGACTGCAGTTTCAGATGCTAATATGTTTAAAATCAGACTTCTAATGAGCTTCTGCCATTACATGTTAAAAGAAAGTCAGAAGGGGAAGTCTGTAGGATCAACTTGTGAAAACTGCTTTAGAAATGGGACTGTTTTTTCTTTAAATGTGGCCATTTTCCCTCTTCTTTAGAAACTGCTGGTTAAATCTCAAGTTTGCACTGCAGCTGAGACCACACTGAACAGAAAATCTATGCCCTTCCTCAGCCACACACAGCTGCGAACATTTACATGTCAGCTTATCCAATATTTCACGGCCACCACCTCACTCCATCAGTCAAATGACGGTTATTCTTTTCGTTCTGTGGCTCGCATCACAAGTCAGACCCATGCTGCTGCAAAGAAGCTTACGCATGCCAGAGAAGACAGAAAATATATGTCATTTATTTATTTATTTTGCCCTTTCTAATCAGATTTATAGGTTTTTTACCTCCTCAGACACAGCGTAGCATTATTTTTCCCAGCGGATGCTCTTTGAAGAGGCTTGACACTGACCTCATAAACATGCCAGACACATCCTCATTTCTGCTGAATGATATTTGGCTTTCCTTTGTTGTTGCTCATGATCAGACTAGAATTTCATGTGCTGTGGCATCGAAGGAAATGATAGTATTTGCTCTGAATAAAAAACACTAAAATATTTGTTGACATCCTTGCAGCAGCAGAGCTTTACAAGGGTGGTTTTAGGTACCAGCACTGATGTTCACTGATGGGTTACACAACTCATATCACCTGTACTGCTCCAATATGAAGGTGAATCATGGGAATACATCATTCAGATGTTTTTTTTTTATTCAAATGTGCAAGCTAAAAACAGTTATTTTCACCACCACAAACCTGCAAATGGTAGGCCTATTAATCTGCTTCCAATCAAAACGCTCATATCTGAGGTGGTTGATAATACTTAGAGTGCGTTCATACCGGAACTCTCAGTTGATTTAATATTTTTCCAAGAATTACCGAAGAAGATGACACTTTGGTTGTGTCTCCATTCAGAGACTGCACACTTTGAAGTGCCGATTCGTCGCCCGCATACGTCAGACTGGCGGGCCAAGTGCAAGTGCTTCTGATCCACACTTCACATGCGCACTTCATTTGGGGTCAAATTAGCTTAAAAAGATGTGCAGCAGCCTGTCCTATACAGACATGGATGGATTGGTGAAATTGATGCTTAAATGACTCAGACCAGCCCATCTGGCACAAATCGCCACATTCAGATAGTTTCACTGGTACCTCTCCTGTAAGCTAACAGGAAAACATAAGCTACATTTGGCTGCTGCTACTCTGATGATGTGAGGTGCTTGTTAGATGGCTACACTTTGGTACAGTGCAGAGATGGATCTACAGCCTTCCTGAATCTTCTCCATCACTGTATGAGTACAGTGCAGCATCTTCTGATTGAAACTTCATGCAGGATGATGCACCAGGTCACAAAGCTCACATCATCTCCAGCTGCTTTCTTCAACATGATAATGGTTCACTGTACTCCAATGGCCTCCAGTCACCAGATCGACATCCAGTATACTAGCTGTGTGATGTGGAACTGGAGGTTTTCATCATGAATGCAGTGGAATGGGATAATGGGATGTTCTCGTCATAACAAGATGTTACGTCCGTCTGTCCCATATACAGAACTGACTACTGTTCCTCACCTAGACCATTGGCTGGCTTCTTCAGCGCATGCATCATGACTGTGCTGTCCTAACTTTGCAATTGGCTGACTCCTCACCACACCCGAACTGTGTCGTCCCAACTCTACGATTGGCTGAAGCCGCGTCACCACCTGTGATTGGCCTGATCATCTGCTGTCCAGCTGGAGACCTGCTATTTAACCAGGCTGCTAATGAACATTCAGGATAGCTGGGTGTTCTCGGCACAGTCTGCCTCACGTTGATGTGGTTGCCAGCTTGTGTAGAGCTTTGTGGGTGTGACTGGTTATGACAGTAGGTTTGTTGTACAGGGTAGTTTGTGGACCTGTCTAGTTGTTTGTTTAAATTTACCTTTAGTTTTAGATGAACATCCTTCTGCTGGCTTGATAAACTCGGTGTTACTGAAACCTGTGGACATTATTATACATTCTGCCTGTTTATCATCTGGGACAATTAAATAAAACCTTTTTAAGTAAGGATTTTTTTGCAGGCTGAATGGGGGCTTGTCCAAAACACAAGAATTAAGAAAATCTGACATTTCCGATGTGTGTGGTGACTAAGTGCATAATTGATCAGATCTCTCGGCTGATGGTCTGACAGGACACGCTGAACTAACAGCTGAAGCAGACGACATTTCTTACTGACATCACTTTAAGTCACGTTAATGTGAAACCGACCTGTTTTTTTCACTAATACCAACTATCTAGAGCCGCTGAGGTGGCACTTTTAAGAAACACGTGTTCAACAGCACAGTGATATTGATTTTGATCAGTGATGTTTGATTTGTTCAGAGCTTCTCACGTTATCTGTTGCTGTGTGTTTTTAATTTGTATCGCAACTCTGAGTCAGCGTTCCTTCTGGTACTTAATTAGGTGTATTTATTTCCTCTGTGGAGCAGAGGAAGGCTGGCGGTGTTGTCACTGAATTTGTTTACATTGATCATGCTGGCTAATTCGCATTCAGCACAAGGCCCAGATCGCTGATCGCTCTCCATGGAGCTGCTCATGTCCAACAGTGCTGCATGGACTGAATTTCCCTTCGGGATGAATAAAGTATTTTTTATTTCATTTCATGGCCTTCATATAGATATACACGTAATGATGGATATTCACCAGTCTGTTTAACAGCATTGACACAAAGAGAATAGCATTGATTATGTCATTGCACACTAGATTTTTGGCAAATTTTAGGCCAGCATTTGGGTAATTTCAGTGCACTGACTTGTTCCTTAAATGTCAGTGTGAACGCACTACGCACCTAAATGGGAAGTAGTGTTAGTGCGCTGATTGAGATACAGCCTAGGTTTATGGTGTTGAGTTTTTTTGTTTTTGTTTGAAGGGGAAGATACCTGTGGTGATACTGGACCTAGTAGCAGGATGCTCAGTGAAAATGGAGCCCAGATTGGAGACAATGCTCATAATATGGATCAGCTTGAACAAGGTGGTTTTGCTTTTCTGTCTGTGCTCATGAGAGAGACACGTCTGGTGGTTTAACGTGCTTGCTGTTTCCCTACACCTGTTTTCCCTACACCTGTTTTCCCTACACCGCAACTTGAGCTCGGTTGGTTCTTATTGGCTTTTGTTCCAGGACACATGACATGACACATTGTGTGTGTGTGTGTGTGTGTGCTCAGCTCCTCTCAAAGCGCCTCAAATATGAGAGGATTTTCTTTTTAGAAGTGTTCATTATTTATGATCTCTCCAGATGAGACTTTCTGAGAGGATAGGACTCTTAAACCCCACACCACATGAAAATTAGACACGAAGTTGTTTGCAAACAGAGAATCCAGCTTTTGCTGGGTTGGATTGTGGGAGGAGGAGGGGGCTGGGGGGGTGGGGTGTCCAGAACATATATCATCCCACTAATTTGCTTGTTTTGTTTAAACAAGTAAAAACTTTAAGTTTCTAAACCTTTTGTGCATACTCAGAACAGGTTAATTTGCGTTTGCTCATTGATATTGTCATACTAAAAATGAATTATAGATGATGCCAGTAGCTTCCTTCAGCAGAATAAGGAATTATTTCCAAGCCGCCACCGTTGTTCAAGGGCGATTTAAGAAGAAAACTCGGTGCCAAGATGATCTTTAAACTTACCTGATGAGTCGATGCTTCACCCTTAAATGAGTGCAAAGTGGAGAATTGACCTTTTGTACGTGTAAAAAAATGTTTTCTGCTGAAGAAACTGATGGAGTGTAGTATTTAAGGGTCAGACCTGCTGTCAACTTCACCAACAAACACTTACCTGCTGTATTACGGAGCCTTTTCACTAAAATCCCAAAGGTCTAAGCAGCAACAAATACTCTGACCCAGTCTGTCAACCGTGTCTAAGTTAATAACAGCACTCTGCAGCATTATGGCACAGCACACAGCTGTAGACTTATAAGACTGGAGACTGAGGATGACCGTTTCTAACTGGGATCAATATTTATGCACCTGTATTTGCATCATTTTCTGTATTTATTAGAAAAAATACTATTAATGTTCCATTTGTGTGATGGACTGGCAACATGTCCAAGGTGTACCCCTCTCACCCAATGATTGCTGGGATAGTCTCCAACTACTCATGACTGAACTGGATGAAGCAGTTTGGAAAATGGATGGATGGATGATGTTTGAAGGGAGGGAATAAATGAAGGTACATGGAGAGAAACTGGATTAAATGCTTAAATCATATATCATTTAAAGGTCCTATTTTATGCTATATTTGCTGTTTCTATACTATACAGTCATTTGGCAGACACTTTTATCCAAAGCAACTTACACATGATAAACAGTCATTTTGATCATAGCCATTAATCTAACATGCATGTCTTGTGGGTGGAAGCCAGAGTACCCAGAGAGAACCCACCCATACATGGGGAGAACATGCAAACTACACACAGAAAGATCACTGGACAATCCTCCCCAGCCTGGGCTTGAACTAGCAACCTTCTAGACCACAGCGCTAACCATTGTTCCACCATGCTGCCCAAAGTGTATGCTATGCACATTTATGATAATATTGCACCGTAGAGTTTTTGCCGTAACACTCATTTCTTACTGTGAGGTCTCTTACCCGGAACTGGGAAGGGCTTATTATGGCTTGCTCCCAGCGGCTCTTGCTCATCCACTGCACTGAGCAGCCAGAGAGGTCCTCACATTTCCCTGCCCAACTGTAATGTTGCCTCAGACAGAGCGCTAAAGTTTTCAGGTAGGTGCGGGGGAGTCTCCACCGTGCCGCGTCGGAGCAGTGGGGTCAGGCGTTTGCTTTGCCGAAGCCAAACCCTTCTTTTCAAAGGAATAAAGTTACAAAACGTATAGATGAAAAAATAAAACTACGACGATTGTTTTAAGGTACAAATAACACTAATAGATGTTTAAAAGCTCGTAAAAATGTATAAAATGTGCAATAAAAAAGTAACAACAAAAGAATAAAGAGAAACAAACAAACCCAAAAGCTGAAAAACAAATACACGTGTCCAATTTTCTGTTACCAGTGTTAGAGATAAATGTCCCATTTGCTAAAGGAAATTTCCCAAAAGTATCTCAGCTCAAAGTACAAATCTAATTCTGACATCATCTTCTAAATATGTCTCTATATATACGGTCGATGTTCTGTCAGATTAGCATACATGTTTACATTTACAGGTTTATGTGTGTGTGTGTGTTCTTCATTCATGACATCATACCAATTTAGCCTAACCCCAAACTGTGCCTCCAAACCCCCTAAAACACATTAAAATAACATTAAAGTATTAGTTTTGCCACATTCTGTGGTACACGTGCAGTAAATAAATGTATGCTATTCTGATGGGTCTGATAGATCTTGGTAGAACATCGGAGAATCAGAGTAACTGCAAAAGGATGCTGTTTGGTAAGCCTTTCATTAAGAAATTATACTCCCACATATGTTCATGTTATAAAAATCTTCCCTTTAGGTAAATGTGTATTAATTCAGCTTTTAAATCTCTGGAGTCGCGTTGGTAGCCTGGCGCTTCAGTCGGGAAGAGACAGGTAGACACGAAACAAGGTTTACTTCACACTGACTGGGGGTAACGGAAAACCAGGAATTTCCACCAAATCAGGGTTAATGTACTCAGAAACATAACGCACTTTCTGGAAAAACAACTAAACAAGCAACAGGTGAAGCAAACTAAACAAAGCCAGGTGTGTGGAGAACAGGAAGTAAAATGTAGCACACAAGGGAATGAAAGAAGAAATGAGACTCAAGACAACAAAGAAGATAAACTAAGAAAAAGAGGAAAACAGGGAAAAACCAGAAAATCTGACGCAGAAAAAATAAAAGCCAAACAAACCAAAGTCTGCTGAAGGACCTGCTGTGGAACCATCTTTTCTCAAGAACTGCACTGCAATCCACACAGGTTTGACCACCGTGTGAGGTTTTGTCAATACTCTGATCTGGAAAACCACCTTCCTCATCTGTCTCACACATCTCTCCTGGGATTAGCTGATTTACCACGTAGATAAACGGAGGGCTGGAAATCTGTCTGCACCATCAAGAGGCAGCGAATCCTTCCACACATGTATTGATGGGTTTTCTAAAATGATGCCTCTGTTGACAACGAGCTAATGATTTGCTCTGATCTGGTGAGAGGAGTGAAAACCGTGATTTTAATCATCATGATGAAATAAGACAGTGGTGGAAAGAATAAACGAATGCTTTTCTTTAAAGAAAAGATGCATAATTTTAGTCTGATGAAAAATTTAAAAAAATCCTCATATTTGTGTTTTTCTGCTCTGAGATGAAGACGTGGATTCACCATAGAGGCCAGCATGGTGGATGAGGGGAAATTAATTCTGTGAGTTAAACTAGAATTTAGGCTGCTGTGTTATTTATTTATTTTTCCTTCAACTCTCCCTCCTTTCCAGAAAAAGGGCCATGAGGGAACCACTGCTGCAATGCAGCAAAACAAATTGTGATTGCGAGAGCTAACCTTGCCTATTTCTCTCTCTCATTTTCACTTTGGTCCTTCCTCATTTCCTTGTGTACCGTAGCAGACTTAGAAAATTCTTGTAATCATCCTCATTGTGCATTATAGAAATGCTCTGATCCCTTTCAGGTTCTCGCCTGATAAAGCACCTCCCCAACAGTGAGGTGTTACTGCACAACCACACTGCTCAGTTCTTTCAAACATACTGAGAATAAAGATTATTGAGCTGTGAAAACAGTTTTAAGGGCAGGGAAGCAACAGGATCGAAATCTTTTTATTTCATCCAGGTGGCAACATTAAATGTAATACATATGTTATGACTCATATGACTTATAAATAGTTTTAAAAAGGAATAGGAAGAGCTTTTATCATTTATCATCTTGCTATGCTGTTCCATCTTTCTTCAGCTGCCAAGATGTTACAGCCTGGATTGATTCAGCCTCTTTGCACAGCCTGCACCTGGGATCCTTCATGGTGTATAGATCTGGGATCCTTCATGGTGTTGTAGATCTGGGATCCTTCATGGTGTTGTAGATCTGGGATCCTTCATGGTACTTTAGATCTGGGATCCTTCATGGTGCATTAGATCTGGGATCCTTCATGGTGTTGTAGATCTGGGATCCTTCATGGTACTTTAGATCTGGGATCCTTCATGGTG
>JBAMHV010000024.1:3031481-3052893 GCA_037177535.1 Pseudomugil gertrudae
GTTTTCCAGCCTGTGCAGCAGGATTCTGTGATCTACAGTATCAAACGCAGCACTGAGATCCAGCAGAACCAGGACTGGTACTTTACCAGAATCAGGATTCATCCTAATGTCATTTAGGACTTTGACCAGAGCTGTTTCAGTGCTGTGATGGGGTCAGAAGCTGAACTGGAATATATTAAGAAGGCCAGTATAGAAGGCTTGTATCAGTAAGCAACCTTATAAAACTGCTGAGAGAATGCTGCACTTCATCTTGCCAAAGGGTCTGTTGATAATCCGGCAGAAAGGAAGAGTCTGCAGAGAGAATAAACATGTAAACATGTAAAACAATGCAGTGATTAGGAAAAACAAGGTGGGCTAAATCCACCCGATGAGCACTGACATGGCAGAGCAGAAAGCATATCATGCAATCATAAGATGAGCTACTCTTACTTTTCACAGGGCACTGGTTATGACTGTAAACAGAACAAAGTGTTGCTCAATAATTTAACCTAATGTAGTAAATATTACCTTTTTCATAGTGCTTACCTGCAGGGCTACAACTCCAATTCTAATGAGGTTAAGATGATGTGCAAAATGTAAAAATATAACAGAATACAATGGTTTTCCAATGTATTCAGTTAATACACCACAAATACAAAATATTTAATGTTCAAACTGATAAACCTTTAGTTTGTTACTTTTGGAAATATTCATTTATTTTTATGCAGCAGTTTGGACAGGGTCAACCAAAGACCAACAGGTTCACTGCAAACAAGTGGGTGCCATGACTGGGTATAAAAGAAGCATCCCCGAAAGGCTCAGCTGTTCACCAGCAACGATTTGTAGAAGTTCAATGCAATTTTTCTTATCATAACATTGCAGGAATTCAGGGATTTCAGTATCTACAGTCCAATAAATCATCAAAAGATTCAGAGAATCTGGAGAAATCTCTGCATGTAAGTCAAAAACCAAACCATTTTTGTATAAAGGATATTGTGATGTGGTATGTAATGTATTAATCACCAGGTTTCAACACTTACTTATGTAATAACTGTTTGTAATTTACTCTTTAAGTTGTCTTTACTTAAACCCAAACGACCTGCTTTCATGACATGAAATGCAAGATTACAGATTGTCAGATGGTTTGTAATTGCAATTAATCTTCTCAAAAAGGTCTTTCCAGCAGTTTGGCTCAAGAATTATGAGCCCACGGTCCATTTGATCTGTAGCTGTTAATATCTGCAGTTTCTGTGACAGACAGATGCTTCGTAAAGTGGGCTGAAAGACTTTCTTTCCACTTTCTGAACTCATCCCCAGTTGGAAATCGTCTGACATAACCCAAACACATTGCCATATTTGTGGTTTAAAGTTATTGCTTTTAAATGTGCACCTCATTGAGTTTTTCTCCTTTCTTTGACTTTTTTCATGGAGTCTGAATAAGGCATTCAAACACATGTAGTCAGGTGTCATTCACCAGTGAGCAGTGTCAGAATGCTACTCATGAACTCGTTCAGAGTTTAGTTGATTCAGTTGTTTTTTGTTAGAGCTGAGAATGAAAGACTGAACTTCAGCAACATGTAGCTAACCAGCTAAGCTGTTGCTGGGAAATCGCCCCCTCCTGCAGGGAGCGTGATCTGAGTTACTTGGGGCTGTTAGCAGCTTTCGTAATGGCTTTTTTTCTTTTGCAGGTGTCCTCATAAACTGGATGCTTCATGTCTGCAAATTAAAAGTGGATGATGTTGGCATTCTAACTTTCTTTTTAAGTGCAGGCAGTCAAATAAATGTTACGTTTTTAGTTTTTTTCAGTATAAATTAACTGTCAGATGCACATCAAGCATGTAATGTGCATGCTGCGTCTGCAGCTTCTCACCTTTTACCTCCTTTTGCCGTTTCAGGACAGCACTGAACCAACTTTGCCTGTTTGTTATGCTTGGTCAGGTGTGTCCAAAGTCAGTCCTCGAGGGGCACTATCATGCAGGTTTTTAATGTATCCTTGCTTCACCTCACCTGACTCAAATGAAATGGATCCAACGGCCTATGAAGTTCTGTACAGTGACACATATATTTGAGTCTGGTGTGTTCAAGCAGGGACACATTGAAAACCTGCAGGATTTTGGTCCTTGAGGACAGGAGTTTGACGCCCCTGTAAAGTGTGCAATGCATGGTGAATAGTGTAGGGCGAAGTCGGTGTAGCAGCTACTGTTGCAGCGCCTCGTATATTATGAACGCGTTCACATTCAAGTTTGTAATTTACAAATGTCTTGTTATGCGTTTGTTTAGCAGAAAAATGATCATATTCAATTAAACATGCTCAAATGAACACGTTTAACCACAACACTGCCAATGAGCCAGCTCTAAGAGTTGATTGTTAGACACGACTGAGACAATAAGACTCTCCAGCTATTCCCACTCTATTCAGTCTATTCAGGCAGGGGCGGAGCTTCTGGATGTCTCTACACTCATGGCCATTTGGCATACGTGCAAACAATATTTATAATAAACTATATATCCCGTCACTATAAGTGAAAACATTTTGCAGCCTGCTTAACACCTTAAAGATACTGTCACCTTCTTGCCTCAGAGGCATTCTGGGTAATTATTATGCTCACTATCTCTTTTTTAATGTCTATTCAAGTGGCAGTAAATGCCGTAGTAAAGTAACTTTATATAAATCTACATTCATCTACATTCTGAGCTAACTCACAGTATAACTCCACATAAAAGTCAACAGGGGAGGAAATCACATTACATCCAATAACAATTCAGTGGGAACAGATCTGAAGCAATAAAAGATTTAGATTCAGGCCCCGTGACAGCCACCATAGGGCAGGAGGATCAAATATAAACCGTGTTGGATGGATACTAACATGTAAAAGAGAAAAAAAAGTGTCCTCATAACAAAGATGTCACAGATGTGACATCACTTCCAGTAGAAGAGAGTAAGAAACACCAATAGGACTGGTGTTAACCAAGTCCAGTGAAAGTCAGGCTCTTCAGAACTTCAAGAAAGGCCATATGTGCTTGGATTTTTATTATAGGATCATGCATGCACGCACACACACACACACACACACACACACCCACACACACACAGCTTTGATAAGGCAGAAAAGCCACATGCCATGTGCAGGATTGCTGAACTAAGCAGATGAGACTTTGAAGTGAAGAATCTCTCAGGCTACTATCTGCTTCCCACCGGACTGACTTCACATAAGTGACACTCTGCAGTGAGGGGGTGGTCAGAAATGCCATTGTTTAGTTGTAGTTTTCCTCCACTATGTTCTGTTCAAAATAATGATCTGCCAACCGTGTTGTCCTAGTACAGTAAGTTACTTTGGAAGATGGGGCAATAAAACCTTGTGAGTATAGGCTAATCAATCATTATTAAGTTCTTTATTTTCAACTTCACAATAACACTGAATCTGACAGAATGAAAGGTATATATGAGCTCATTCAGAAGAAGTTGAACCTTTACCTTTTGTGATGCTGTGGATATATTTTGCGGTTTAAATAACCCAATGCTATTTACTTTGTGTAAGAACATGCATATTGTTTCCTTCTGAAATAACTGCGGCCTTTAAGGAGCAAACAGGCTTCAACGAAGAGGCTGTAACAGTCAGTGTGAATCCCACACACGCCATTTATTTTACAGTAGCTTAAAGTCTAAGTACATAACCACTCACTGTGAAGAAGAAATGTTGATCCAATTCTCTTCAGATGAAATACCACACCATAACTGTGTGCTACTTCTGTGGTTTTGAGGTTGCACACAGTGAACTCCCAGTATCCTAGCCACACTGGTGAACTCCACCAGCTGCATCACTACAAACAGAAGGCAACAGAACATTAAAACTAAAAAAAAACTCACATCATATACTAACAATGAAATTGTGGCATCGCCCAGCAGCCACGGGCTAATTGCGGTATTCCTAATGAATTTGGAAGACAACCCTTTTCTGTAGTCGAATTGTTCTAAACAAAGACACTTATAAAACATCCTGCATGTGAGTCTGTGTGTTTACACTGCATGACCTTTTAATCCCTTATGAATGATTTTAGGGATCAAACATACAACATTAATCAAACTATTTTCATTTGGAACAGAAATTCTTTATTCTGCTTACCCTTTTTTAAGCCAGCAGAAATTGTCTGAAGGAGGCTTTTCCTCCATCCTGTCTTCAATCACACACTGTGTCAGAGTCAACCAATACAAATAGTCAACTCCATTCTTTTATTGGACGCCAGAGAATAGAAAATAGTAGAGGATCTGTTTAAACTCAGTAGTTTTTTATTTATTCTCAGGTCACAGGATAAAGCAATGCAACGCTGGGCTCAGGAGGACAGAGCATCTCCATCAGCCTAAGCCCTGAGCACCAGATGTGGGCCATTGCTGGGTTACGGCTACGTGGGCTGGGTTGACATGCAACTCACTGTAACTGGTCAGTTACCACTGACACAAGCAGGCCACCCACTCGTGATGATATGTGCATGTTAAACGGAGGCTTGTATCTAAAAAAACAGACCTGACATCTGGTTCTTGCTTATCTGTAACTATGAACTGGAATATTTCTAGCTGGAGAACTCACGGAGACATTCATAGCAGAGTTAAACCAGTAGAGATTTTAACCATCAAGTCAAAGATGACAAGTGGATGACTATGGAGCAACTTGTGGAACAATCCTGAGAGGAAGAAGAGGCTAAAATATTTACACAGTCTACTTGGATTTATTTTAAAAAATAAAGAAAAAATATATCTCTGAAACGATAGAAACACTTTTCTTCTTTCTTTCTTCTATGTTTTTTTTGTTTTTGTTTAGCTTTGTTTAACTTTTGTTGAGCTTTTCTGGTCTTTTGCCTCTTGGCATCATTAATAATTATTTAATATACTTTTGCATAATTTTGGGGAAAAAAACAGAGATTTGATTCTTATTTGTTGCATTAATATAAGTTACAATCCAGGCTTAGAACCAGGTAAAGGAAGCCTGTCATACCATTTTCATGTTTGTTGCACACAGGGAACATCTACACTTATGGCAATGATTTATTCGCAGTGTGATATAGTCATTTAAAAACACAGCCAGGCTTCATGTCTGGTTCTTATGTGGGGACTGCTTTCAGCTAACATGAGAAAAGCCTCCAGTGATCCACCCACATGGAAATTCAGCTTGGCAGAGCAGAGCACCGTGTACTCTGTCGTCCTTTCTCCCTCTCGGCTATCGCTGCGACTCCAGAGCTGCAGTTTAGCAGCCTGTAGCTGCAGTGTGGACCCTCCTGCCACTGTGTCCTCATATACTTCATGTTGATTTCCTCTTTGTTTTTCACCTCTCTAGTCTTGTGTTTTGCATGGGATGCGTTGCGCTCCATGAATATTAATTCCCCCCTCAGAGACCTTTGTGTTATTGTTGCAGCTTTTAAAGGTTATTTTCATCCCCTCGCTATAACATAAGCAGCCATCTTGGCCACCTCCACCCCACTGACCACCCAGGGCCCTACAAGCAATAACAACCAGACCCCTGAACATGACACACAAGGGCAGAAAACAGAATTACAAACAAACGCTGCTCTGTAGGAAGAATGTATACCTCATATAGTTATAGATTTTTTAACCTTTCTCATTCAATCACAATGTAAAAATGTCAGAAAAGCTGCTTTTTATTAATAAAGCCTTGAATTTGACAGTTTTTTTTATCTGAAAAGAAAGACTCATCTATTATGTTTGGTCTTAAACCTGGCTTGACTAAAAGTGCATTAGATGGTGCTGCACTGGGATCTGAAGGAGTAGCAAGTCTGCACTTCTGACAGCAGCAATGCATCATAATAAGATAATGGGGCCACATGGCCTAATTCAGTGCTGCAGGTCCTTTAGTTCCTTTAATTTTTACCTAGACTAGCTGCAAACCTTTATGGACAATGATCAGGCAAAGGATGTGCTTTTTCCAAAGTTGGAGGTAACTTAGAGTTTTGGTAGGAACAGGAGAAGTTGTGTTCACTGAAAATGAGATACAATAGTAATAAAATAATACGCAGTAAATATTACCATAATAAATAATGCAATAGTTTTATTCTAAAAGATGCTGCATGATGTAAATAAAGACAGGATGAGAAACAAAACAACATATCTGATGCCAAAAGGGAATTATTTTTATGGAAAATATGAGCTTGTTTTGAATTTGATGAAGTAACAAGTGAATAGGTGGAACAGAAAACTGGAAAAGTGGGACAAAAACTATTCAGGTTTACTAGGAACAGGTGAGTAACATGGGAGTCTCAGATTTTAGGAAGGTTCACTAATCTGGGACTAAACTTGTTTAAATTGTAAAACAATTTTGGACACAATTGTCTTCAATCTGGAATTGAGCTTGGAGATCCCATCATCTCTGTATAAAGGATTAAAAGGACCAAAATGAATCCATGTGTGGGGACTTGTCTCATGGACACAGAGATTCCTTCTGATGTTATCTGATGTTCAGGCACTTTTTAAAAAAAGATGAGATAAAATGGCAAAATTCCCCTCAAACTACTTTTTACAGATTTGCTGCCTTAAAAATTTTAATGCACTCATATTTCAATGTTTCTGGCCTCTGATATGTCTTTTCTGATTTACTGATAATAAAATATGGTGTTAGAGATGGTTTGTACAAATATCTTATTATCATGAAGGAATTTGTTGTTCTGACCTGTCTATAATCTGCCTACAGGGAGCAAGATTATCTTAGACATGCAGGCACCGTTTCTTACATTAAATACTTAGTTAGGCATGCAGACAACTACTCTTCTTACCAAATTCTTTTTGCAACAATTGTCAACACCCATATGTTATGTAACTTGTAAGTATAAATAAACCTTTAAGGGGAAGCAGCTCTTTGTAGCTGAAGCTCCACAGTGTCATTTGCACTGAGCCGCTACCCTTTGCATGCAAAGAAAGTTGACTGTCTGCCTTTTCTTTGAGAGTCAGTGAGTGATCTCCATCACATATGGGTTTATCAGATTTGAAAATCTTTTCCTTATTGGGATTTATATAAATCATGTTGTTTTATAAACAGTTATTGAACATCATTGTTTAGATTTATATGAAAGAGTAATTTACTTTTTGTTGCCTGCATGATTTTTTTCTTTCCTTAAATGATGCTCTCTTTTCTTATAACCTCATGATGCCAACAGGAAAACAGCTTTCAGAAAGACAGAGCTCTTCTCTTTATTAGAAAAAAGTGATTATGTTATCACAGTTTACATAAACATGGAATAAAAGTCAAAGATGTGCCTGGTTCAGTCCTTTGGGCTCCATCGGTTCATACCAAAAACTTCACACTGCGGTGCCCTCCAGCTGCTGTAACCTTGCTAAAACATTCAAGCCACCAAACAGGCATAAAACATAAAACTGTACTCCATTCAGCTGATTATTTATATGACTTATTTTGCCAGAGAAATCGGCACTTTCTGTCTCATATGCAACAAATAAAACACTGTTCGTGCTGCTTTGACTGTGTCCGTTATCGGAGTAGCATTTGTCTTTGTTACACATGCAGTCTGATCCAACTGGTTCCAGATTAAAGTTGCAGTAGTAATTGAGGCTATTGTATTACAGGAAACAGGTCCATATTGTAACTACAGCTAAACATATGCTGTTTTTAAACATATTGTTTTATTGGATGGTGCAACCTCAACCATTTTCCTCCCGTTTTGACACTGTGCTTGACCTTAATTTAAGAGCAGGCTTAAGCTGCAGCCCCTAAACAGGCAGCTTTATCACTCCTACAGTGGATTAATAAACATTTTGAGTCAATTTACATGATTCATGGTACTTAAATCTCACTTTGTTTCAACTAAATGTAAAAAAGGAAAATACTGAAGCACTAATGGGACTGTTTCTTATAACAGAGCTGTTTTTAAATGTTTTCTATCAGGATGAGGTGAGTCTTATCAGACTCTGAAAATGATGCTGACATTTAAAAAAAAAGTGCTGTGGCAAATGAAACGATAAAGCCACACAGTGATAGAGAGAGGTAGGACAGTTGGGGGTAGGAGGGGGGAGTCAGTGCACAGCTGCTCCTGGCTGTTTCCATGTGGTTATGAAACATGGCCTAAATGGATGAGGGCTCAGAAATATGATGCTCTTTAGTGTGAGCGGCTGACATCTTCACGCTTTTGCCTATAATCACAATAATGAATATCCCCGCAGGTGTCATTATTCTTATTTCATTTCTTGTTCGTAGGAACAGAAATGCTCCAGTAATAGGCCCCTAATGTGTGTGATGTTCAGCTGTAAGCGAGGCGTTCTTTGCTTATGGGCTTTCCTCCACTGCAACAGACTTCTGTGGATTATTACAAGATCACAGGACAAATGAGTTATCATTTAAAAGAAATTACTGCTAATTCTCTTTGCTTTATAAGCCCCACAAGACCAAAGGAGATTAATATAGATCTACCACAGCACTACCTTCCAAGCCCAACAGGATTGAATCATCACTATAGATTTTTCTGTTAAATGTCACTTCCAGAAGTTTTACCTGAGTACTGCATCTTGGAGTCTAAAAACAAACCCCAAACCACCAATAACACCGTGACTCATCAACTTAAATCAACTATAAAAATGCCAACTCTTTTATCAGTAGGGCCGTTTGCTGTTGTAGAAAAAAACGGCATCATTAAAGAGGTCAAACCGTTTCAGAGCGCTACACAGCAGCTTTTTGAGGTCATGTATAATTCACAAAAATGTTGAAACAAACAGCTAAAGGGCATGTTTGAAAGGCTGAAACTAGTTTTGATGTTTATGGGGAGATTCTAGCAGCAAAGGCCTTGTGGACTCCAGAGTAAGCTTTGATTTGACCAATTATTTTAGCCAGATAGGGATAGGATAGGATTGGCATAGACTGAGAGGAACACACTGTGAGAAATACAGACATAGTTCAATTTCAGCATTTCAATTTAGGCTATTTGTACTGGAGCTTTCATAACACACTGGCTATATTTTACTTTTGGTCTGCTGAATTTGACCATCTTGGTTTTGACCCCAAACCATTTTAGATTGTTAAAATGGATGCAACTCATCTGTCGTGAACGTGATGTCTCAGTACGGTCAAATTATGGTCTAGTTCAACTCATCTCTGCTCAATGCATCTCAACTCGTCTTTTATTTATGCCGCATTTTAACTCAACATCAGCTGGAACAACGTACTGAACACAGGACTGAAATGTTTCAAAATAAAGTGCAGAGTTAAATCAGAAACACCAGCAGTAACCGTCATGAGTCCTTGGCCTGTTGGCCCTGCTGTGTCCTTTACCCTGTGTGAGCGTGTATGTGTGTGTTTTTGGGCGTGGTTGTTCATCTACCCAACACATGGTATCTGGTCTGTATTAGAAGAAGTTTTGTCTTGCTCTTGAACCAAGCCTAATTCATCAACTCTCTTTTCAGATAAACCCGAATCCTCTTACCCTCAGAAGACGTTTTGGGATTACCTCCCCACTCTGCCTGCATCCACAACCCCTATCCATCCTGGTTCATTTGTCTTCTTGCCTGCGGCTACCTCCATTTCTTTGGATTAGCTCCCTAACTAATAACGATCTTGTTTTCTAGGTTTCCTGGGATGGCGATGTTTAGAAGAGCAGTTCAGAGAGGCGCCAGGTCATTTAAGGATCTAAAAAGAAATAGAGAATCACAACCTCTAAGATGGACAGGCAGCCAGTGAAGCGATGTTAAAGTTGATATTGTGTGGTCTTTCTTATGCACTCTAACCAGAAGACAAGCTATTGCATTTTAGACGAGTTAGAGATTCAAGAGAGACAACTGGCTGACCCCAAGATTTAGTGTGTGACGGTAATGGAGCCAGGAGGCAGTGAATGATTACTGTCTCAAAGTGCTTAGCAGTTAAAAAGCCTGAGATTCCTCCACAGTATTGTAGCTGTTTCTGGGACTGCACTCCTCTGGATGGAGATATTTCTCCAGGTATCTATTGGTACCACTTCTCCAGCATGGGGGACATGGCCCCCAGTGCTCCTAAGACTACTGGTACTGCTGTCCGACTCACTCCAGCTTTCTCCAATTCTTTCCTGAGGCCTTAGTATTCTCCAGTTTCTCATGATTTCCCCCTGATATTTCCACCTGTTTAGCTTAACTCACAGCCCACCTCCCATTTGATTTAATTTTATTCTGTCTATCTCATCTATCTATGGAGCCCAATTCCAGCTGACATTGGGCGAGAGGCGGGGTACACCCTGGACAGGTCATCAGGCCATCACAGGGCCAACCCACAAACAACCATGCGCACACACACTCACTCCTATGGGCAATTTAGAGTCTCCAATCAGCCTATCCACAAGGTGCATGTCTTTGGACTGTGGGAGGAAGCCGGAGAACCCAGAGGGAACCCACGCTAACACAGGGAGAACATGCAAACTCCACACAGAAAGGTTACTGGTTGGACTTCCACCCCAACCAAGGCTCAAACCAGCAACCTTCTTGCTGTGAGGCCACAGTGCTAACAAACTGTACCACCGTGCAGCTCACCTCTTCCTTATTCATTTATTAGTATTAGTATTTCATTTAATTTGGATGGCTTCACCAGGTATGCTGCTTTTACTGATATTCTGTCTTGTTGCTTCTATTTTTGGACTTAATGTCTAGTATTATAAACTCGTGTTTCTCTTCTACGTGATCCTCATGCTGGGGTTATGTTGTTGTTGTGGTTACTCTTGTATACAGTGTGGAACCTGATCTGACTGGTTTTCTGCTCGGGAGGTCACAGGGGTCACAAGTGGTCTGGTTCCTGGTATGAATATGTGCATGTTGTGTAGTTAAAAACCAATATCCAATTTTAATGCTCATATCAGCTAATAATATCCGTATGCTGAAAACTTCAGACATCTCTAATATGAAGAGAATTAATTGTAATAAGAAAGAGAGAAAGAGCAAATTCATGGATCTTAGTGGAAGTTTAGAATCTAATACGGCTGCCAACCTGTGATGCTGCAGTATAAAATTAGATGAACAGAGTTACTGCCATCTTAAACTCATTTATAGTATGCCTTACAAATAAAACCGCCTTTATTGCTTTAACAGGCTTAATAGCTAATTAATCAATCTGTCTGAAAGCATGTGGGATTTCATATACGTACTCAGCAGAGATCACTCAGGTTTGACTTCAAGTAGATGATGGTGAAACTTTCCTGTCATGGCAACAGAACCAAAATTTCTTTTGCACAGATGCAGTGCAGTGTAAAACAGATCTATCATCTGGTTCAATATTTACAGTTTGCCTTTAAATATTGATCTTTTTGTACTTTTTTCCTGTTTCAGGGAACTGTAGTGTGAACCCAAGACTCTACACTGTAAATAATATGAAAAGAGGTTACCGTTACTCAAAATTATGGCTCATCATACAATAAGGACATTTTATTTTCATCAATTTGATGATAATGTATTATGAAATGAACTAAACTATATATATTTGGAGAGGCTAGTAAAGAGAGCTGTAAAAAAAACAGGACATAAATGAGATCAAGTAGTTTCATTACACATGAGTCATTATCCAAAATGATCCAAATCTCTGCAAAATGGTTTTCTGTTCAATAAATATGTGGGAAAAAGTTATTTAAGAATTCTCTCTCAATATTATGAGTATAGTGTTTATAATAAATGGGAAATTTTAGGTTGCCTTTGCGTCTTTTTTTGGCTAAATTTGATAAATATTTACAAGTATTCTGTTAAAACGAGCCTTTTTAATGTGAACAAAGACTTTTAGGAAAGAGCAGCAACCTACATGCATCAGAAACCTGTTTTTAACAGTTATGTTTCCTCTAAAAGCTCTTCTCAGACACGCCTTTAACTAAAGTTGGTGCAATTAAAGAAGCATCTGTCAGACCATTTTCCTCTAACAGTCAAACTTATCCAGACATGAAACAGACTTTCTGTGTTGGGAAGCACAGCTGTGTGATACTGGAGAGGCCAAATTTTGATCCTGACAGCCTGAGTGTGGAGCGCCACCCTGCCAGATCTGATCAAACGCCGTTTTAATTTGAAGGGAATATGTGAACACGGGCTCTGATTGGACTACGGTTCCCAGGGAACCGTCTACGCTGTATTTCCGTAATTACAGCAAGACCAAGAGGAGAAGCTGGCAAGTGATATGTCGACTCCAGCTCCCTGCTTACACCTTATGTTCATGCAGCATGGCCTAAAGAAGTTGCCTTTCTGCCGAATATGAAGGTGCATGAAGGTGTGGTGCATGATGGGACAGAAGCATCATCCGTTTGTTGATAAAACAACATCAAATTTTGTAGAGAAACAGAAAAAAGAGATAAGACATGGGCCGTCGCTTTGAGAAAACAAGATACACAAAATTTCCTGTTGGGAATTCTGACCTCTATTTTCTGTTAATTAAAGCAAATGGATTTTAGCAACTTATTAGTTTCCTATGCAGAGACAGTCAAGTTGTGAGTCATTATATTGAGAATAAAAACACATTGAAATCTTAAAATGTATTTTAAATAAGCATTATGGAGAGGGTTTATGTCCTTTGACTAGTTCATTTCCATTGTGATTTCCACCCTATGTTATAGTCCTACATATATTTGATAAACTTTATTAGATTAACTGATGATTAATGTTTTATGGAATCTAAGTTGAACCAAAACTCTCAGAAAAAATAAAAGTCAGCCAGTTTTTTTTGTGTGTGTCTGTAAAGTTGCTAATAAACAGAGAAAAACGCAGGTGGAAATATAACTTCATTATAGAAGAGTTTATGTGTTTACCTATAAGGTGTCCATTTAGAGGCTGGTAAAAACATCATCCTGAAGGTAAAATTCAGGCACAGATAATATAAATTGTGTCTGTTGCCATAATGTCAATGTTTCTGGAAACAACATTATTAAAGCTGATACAGAGTGATGTTATCATCATACTATAGTCGACTCAAAAGTTGATCATTGAACTGCAGCCCATAGTGCCAGGTGTACATGTGAACACTCTTATGCTGGAACATGGTGTTTGTTATGGACAATCTGTACCGAACACAGAAGTCCAGTAACAAAACAGCACTCTGGTTTACATCAGGGGCCCCATTTATTCCAATCACACCTCTCCAGGTTTTACTGTCACCGCCCATGTGAGCATTGAAGTCTACCAGGAGGACAAGCGAGACCTAAAAGACTCCAGAAAGGATGGGTCTGCACTGCTTGGTGCATACGCACCGTTCCCATTCCCCCATCCGATGCTGGAGGAAGGCTACGTTTTTGTTCACCGAGGTAAACTCCAATGTATAGGCACCCAGCAGGGGATGAGAGGGGACGTATTCCCACACTTGCTTGAAGTCTCTCACAGGGGGCAATGCCAGAGTGGAATACGGTCCTTTTCAGGGATGCTGGATCCAGAACCCAAGCTGTGTATTGAGGTGAGTTAACTATGTCTAGCCAGAACCACTCAATCTCACTCACCAGCTCAGCCTCCTGTGTTGAATAAACTATAGTTTTGATTCAGGAGCTGTAAAGTGAAAACTGAGCACAGGTTTATTATTTCATGCATCATTTTGCATCTTATGGTTTTTTCAAGATGAAGTTATAATTGGTTGTAAATACTTGGGCCATGAGCAGCTGTATAGATAATCCTGTCAAAATGAATAAAATCCTCCCTAATGGGCTGTATTAGAAATAACAAACATTTCACAATCCCCTAATGGAAAGTCAAAAGCAGTGTTCTCCAATAGATCAGCATTATGATTTATCAAACCTCGCCTACGTTGTTTTCAGTTGCTCCAATAACAACCCAGCCCCGGGGCTGCGAGCTAGTGGAGTATTCATTTCCACTGCAGCCCTTTGTATGTGTGTTTGCTTGTGTACGAGTTCCTGCAACATTATTCTGTGCATGCCTGGATGCAGGAATACAAACTTCCTGTCTGCATAGTGCAGACATCCCTGTCAGCGTTGCAGCTTTGCTTGACCTCCATCGCTGCAGCATTATCTCATCCATGACTTTCTTCCATTATGACTCACAACAAAGACAGGAAGTCCAACTAAACCCACTTACTACACTCTTCTCCTGCATTCAGGAAAGGGGTGTACATACACTATTTCTATAATAAGGCAGCATGGTGGTTAGCGCTGTGGCCTCACAGCAAGAAGGTTGGTGGTGCGAGCCCGGGCTGGGGAAGGAGGGTTGTCCAGTGGTTGTCCTTTCTGTGTGAAGTTTGCATGTTCTCCCCATGTATGCGTGGGTTCTTTCCGGCTACTCTGGCTTCCTTCCACTCTCAAGACAAACATGTAAGGTTAACAGTTATGGTTAAAATGACTGTGGCTTTGGATAACAGTGATAATATAGTAATAAAACCCAACTGGAATACATCTGATACTCTTCCTCACTTCTACATTTTCTCATTTGAAAACCATGCACACATTTGCACAATGAAATACAAAAACAAAACGTTCCTCCACTCTGTAACTATCCTTTGCAAAGTACTGCCTCCACAGAAACGTAAAACTTTGCAGGTGTGTTCCAGCTCATGGACCTATATGTGCTCGTTAATTAGCACCAGGTCACTACAACGCATTTCATACACACTAAGAGAAAGTGTTTTTTATGCTGTATGCAGCTTTAAATTAAATGCAGAAATCCACCTCTGTGCACGCTGTGCTTAACTGCTGCATTTCATCAGTCTGTGATGTTCAGTGTAGGTGTCTGGAGGAAGAGCAGCAGCACTATGAGAGCATTTTCTCCATTAGAAGGCATGCCCTGGGATGAAAAAAGCAGCAAATATTGTGCATTCCCATTTGTGTCATCAGTAATACCCCTGACTCCTCTGTTATGGCTATGCATGCTGCTGTTTAGATCGTTGTCGCTTGGATTCAGAAACACTGATATCAACATTTTATTTGCATTTTAATGCACAAAAAAAAACTCTCCTGCTAAAACTTGTTCCAACTACCTACCCAAATACACTTTTTATAAATTCCCTTTATTGTTGCCAGTTCAGTGTGAATGCTGTTCACTATAGCTGAATATAAACGAGCTTTAGGCAGAATCGGTTGGCAGAGTGCTGCAGCAGCACAGTCTCTCTACAGACACATGCTGAGATGAATCATGAGAAAACACTCTGGGGTTTCTGTACAGGCACAACTGAAAGAATCCCCCACTGAAACGTTGAATGGAAACTGGACTGAATTGTATTGTTTTCTGATAGACTAGTAAATGTCTGTTAACAAGCACTGTGGTCTGATTGGTGCTCAGCAGGCCAGGTTCCTGATTGTTTCCATATGTGCCTAATGACTGCTGTCTTAATTCTTCCTCTGCTTACTGTCCCACCATGTGATGGACTGGCGACCTGTCCTGGGTGTACCTGCCTCTTGTCTGCTGATTGCTGGGATTGCCTCCAGCTTCCCCATGACCCTGAATCGGATGACGCAGTATAGAATGAATAAAGACTAACTCTCTAGTGCAGAATTGCCTTTTGTGCTTTTGTTTGTTCCTCTACGTTTCTGACCTTCGCCTGCCCTAATCTCTACCTCATTTGGACTGCCTCACTGGGAAACCTGGTTGTTCTATTTTTACCATTAATATAAAACAACTTCACTCCAAATTTGGCTTATTTCCTGCTTTCCCAGGTCAATAAAGAAACATTCTTCTTTGCTCATGCTGCTCTGACTTTATACTGTCAGAGATGGAAAACATTATACTTATACGATGACAGCTTTATATCAAGGTCTCCCCGGGGGTACTCTGATTACTAATAAAGCTTCATGTCTCAGTTGGCCCTTGTTAGCAAACTGCAAAAGAAATAAAACCTTTTTGTAAATGTAACACTGTGGAGCTGAACATTGCAGTTAGGTTAACCCAGTAAGCTTATTATATAACCCAGTAATTATAATATATCACAAGATTGAAAGCAAATAAGTTATCCATAAATGTGCTATAACCATAAATCTCCACACATAATGTACACATGACCATGAGTTTTTTTTTTTGTTTTACCCACATGTTATTGATCCACGGCCAGAACAGATTATCCATATCTTTCCATCTCGTAAACAAAGACTCTTGTCATGGCTTAAACAGTTTTATTTACCACTTTTAATAAAATTTGTTTTTATCTTTCAATCTATGTACACATGATGAAAACAATGATGTTGATGGTTATTTATTTATTAGGAATAACTCACTGTGTGCATTTTTCTTACCTTACTTTTTCTCCTAATCATGTAATAAATGATCATTTTACTTTTCCTCATTTTCCTAAACATATTAATTTTCCTGACCAGTTGTCTCACAATTCCCATAACCACTAGTGAAGGAAATGATCTTCTTCCTTTCTCTCTATTTTGTTCACTTCCTACATCACTGACGTCTCTTCAGTCTATCTGCATTTAAGGGCTTATGTATTACTCTGGCTTTGTAAATATCCGCCTGTAACCAGTTCTCCCATTGCCATAGTTACTCTGTAACTTCTCAGTTGAGAAGTGGGAGGATTACTGGCAGCATTGCATTAAAGAGCACATGCTAACAAATTTTCATCTGTTATGTTTAGCACAATTCAAATTACAGACAGATTATATTTAGAGTTTATTCATCATAATTCAGATGTTTTAAGACAAAACTGCTCTTATATGTTTGATATCTTGTTTCTTGTCCAAACTCCCAGATGCTGGAGCCCTTTAGTCTTTTCCTAAAAACTTGTGATTTTCTTTAAAAACATTGATACTAGACTCGTGCAGATAAAAAAAAAATATTTGAAAATATACAATTTTACATTGACTTTGTCTACATTAAAGCAAATTTACTTTGTCAAAAAGTCAAGAGCAGCTAGTACATGCAAGCCAACAATTAGAAAGAATCCATTTTGTTTGTTTTTTGCTTTCACTACAGCCATACAGCATCACACACTGTGTGTGGGAAGCCCAAGCGCATGACAGACCTCCTGTGCTTTGGCTGCCTGCAGATTTGTCACAGTGAAAAGTCCCAGCTTAACCGAACATGTTGCATGCAGGTTGCTCATTTAAAAGTCAGAAGATTTCCTCGGCCCCCTGTGGGGGAAAGCAGAAAAATAGCAGAATATTTTCCATCTTTTGGATTTATTTTTCATAAAGCAGCAGCAGAAAGCGCAGGGAGAAAACCCGCTGAGGGAGAAAAGAGAAGAAACATCCAGATGGAAAAGGTTTAGGACTTTGGGATGAGCCTGCATGGTATCCTTTAAACAATAAGGTCTGTTTTTAATGCACTGAGGGATCAAAGTTCATGGACATTCAATAATGGCTTTGGCCTTGCTGCTTATGTAACCAGAATACACTTACATGCCGATCTATTCAAATTCCATGAATCTTTTATTGATAATATGGATTGTAGATTCCCTATATACTCGGGATTGTACATGGAGAAACAACTGAACTGAACTTTTTGTTCACATAGTTAATCACAAAGTGGTGGAAATCCTGCTAACTGAGCGTATCCCAGCTATTAGCCGGGAAGATAGAATGTATATAATATTAAATATATTATAGTTAAAGAAAGTTTACAACATATAGGAAAATATATCAAATTAGGTGAATAGACTTTTTTGTTGAATAAATCTGTTTAAATGTGACCAACGTGTAAACGGATGATGAGGTCTGAACTGTCAGGTCATCATGGGGGACAAAGCGGTCTAGAGAGAACTTGACAAAGTAAAGTGTTATGCTGCAATGATTTCATGCTACTACAAAGATAAAGTATCTAGTGTAATTCAGCTGACACTCTGCCTGTCACGTAACGTTACTGTTAGCTGAAGGAGCGTAATGACATTGCATGTAGCAGTTCTGACCTGCAACCTTCAATGGGAACAAGGCTAAAATGCTTGATAACCACTGTGGTATGGTATGGTATGGTATGGTATGGTATGGTATGGTATGGTATGGTATGGAATGGTATGGTATGGTATGGTATGGAATGGTATGGAATGGTATGGTATGGTATGGAATGGTATGGTATGGTATGGTATGTTATGTTATGTTATGTTATGTTATGTTATGTTATGTTATGTTATGTTATGTTATGGTATGGTATGGTATGGTATGGTATGGTATGGTATGGTATGGTATGGTATGGTATGGTATGTTATGTTATGGTATGGTATGGTATGTTCCCAGACTCTAATCCTCATCTCTGAGACAGTGAAAGTCAAACATGTCACTGACTCCCAACCAGCTTTTCTCTTTGTGTCTTTGCTGTAATGATGCTAGATGACAAAGTGACCCAACAGCTCTACACTGAAACACTTTGCTTGCGTATCGTCTCTGAGTTGCAGAATGTCACATCCTCACACAGCTACAGAAATATGAATGCACTTTTCCTGGAGCATTAGCCTGAATGGAAGAGTAGAAATAGGTATGACAGGATTGCATAACTTTCCACTGACTCCTCAACCACTTTAAAGCTGCATTATTCTTTTCTGCTGTGGAGTTAACTTGACCCACTTCCTCTCTGAGCCTCAGAAACATCAAAAGTCAAGTCTCTGACTATCCGTAGCCCGTTTCTTCCTGTCTTTGATGGACTGCCTTATACTCCCAGAAAGCCAATATCCCATTCTTTGTGTTATAACTTTTTTTTTTCCTTTTTTGATGTCTTCATTTAGCTAGCTCACAACCTTTTCCTTCATTCTGTCCAATTTGTTTTCTATTCAAGAGTCAACAGAAGAAGCAAATTAGGATTACCGTAGGTCGTGTTTCAACATGTAGGCGTTGCACACGCTCCCATCTTATCTCGTCAGCAAAGCATTTCTAACACAAAACTTGCAATGCTGCTGCACCACTCTGATTCCTCACATCCACACAAGCCTTAAACGTGCTCAGCTCATTGGTTACCCATGATTCATTAGCTGCTTTGACACTTGCTCACCCACTCACTTCCTGTCTCATTTGTTTTGTTGTTCACTTCTCCAGTCCCTTCACTTAGCTGCTCATTCAGTATCCTATCCTCATTATTTCATAACTCTATTTGCATTAATCACTGCTATAAATTCTTAAATATGTGCTTCCAAAGCTAATTAAAGCTGCATGATGATCAGTTTGTATGTTAAGATGCTTTGACAGTTTTTTCATTCTCCTGTTAAACACAGAAATAGAAACATTACAGTGCTAAAGCTAAGCACTTTAAGCAAGACAATATTTTTATAGCATATTTCATGACTATAAACAAGACTATTCAAAGTGCTTGACATAAAACCTTTCAAGCACTACAGTGGGGTGCAGGAGATATTTTCAAAAGACAAAGAAAGATAAAAAAAACAGAGTGAAAATCCGCTTTAAATAAAAGGTAGTGTGAAGAATGAAGAGATATTTTGATAAAAGGCAGCAAATAAAAAAGTTTTTAATCTTTGTTTAAAACAACTGGGAGTTTCATCAGACCTGCAGGTTTCTGGAAGTTTCTTCTCATGTGAGGAGCAAATCTCTGACATTTAAATTAGGCACACCTAATTGCAGTGCCACAGGGTCCTACCCAGTTTTTCAAATGGGCTCGTAAAATGTTAGGATTAACTGTGTCAACAGCAGCACTGAGATCCAGAAGAACAAGGACTGAAATGTGCCAATCCCAGCTGTCAACGGGCGAGAGGCAGGGTACACCCTGGACGGGTCGCTAGTCCATCACAGGGCCTTCTCTTGTACTTGAACAAATGAAATGTCTTAATACAGTCACAAAAAGACACCTTGTGTTTTTGGTTTGGTTTGATATACACTGCTGTGCAGCCATGCACCACCTACATTACTGATAGAGCCTTTCACACGCTTTACCATCTCTAATGAAGCTCAGCACACGAAACAAGGAGGTCTACAAAATAAAAGAGGGAACCAAAATCACAGAACTCCATTTAATGACAGCCCCAGGATGTCCCCAAAACAAAAGAGCCCAAACCAGGGTGGTAGGCAGGGGCCCGGAGGAGGGAGTCCTGAAGAGTCCCGACTCTGGGGGCCGAAGGGATTCGAAAATAGGAGCCAGAAGCAACAAAGAAGAGGCACTGCCCTTGGTCACAGGAGCTAGAAGTGATGGAAGAAGCGGGCCGTCCCACGTGACAGCAGCCTGAAGTGACAGAGGAGTGTCCAGACCTGGGACCCCATCAAAATCAGGAACCAGTGACGGAGGATGAGCTTCCCGGCCTGGGACCTTCTTTCTTCTCTTATAACCAGCCATATTTTTTTTTCCATCAATCAACAACTGTGATTTTGTTTTTGCATCTACACATCAGTTGAGTGCATGTAGGCAATGGTTGTATGATTGATAATCATGGAAGTGTTTATGGCAAATGTAGCTTTAGCACTGCTAGGACACATTCCTGAAATTCATCCATCCATCCATTTTCCACCGTTTTTCCCTTAACGGGGTCACGGGGGGACCTGGAGTCAATCCCAGCTCATACCGTGCGAGAGGCCTGGACATGTCCATCACAGGGCCAACACACAGACAAACAACCATGCACACACACACACTCACTCCTATGGGCAATTTAGAGTCTCCAATCAGCCTATCCCCAAGGTGCATGTCTTTGGACTGTGGGAGAGAACCCACGCTAACACGAGGAGAACATGCAAACCCCACACAGAAAGATTCCCAGCCCCAGCCAGGGCTCGAACCAGCAATCGTGCAGCCATTCCTGAAATTATTTGTTTTATTCATGAACTGGACAGTAGGTTTCAATTAAACACTTCAAAATGAATTTAACTCCCATTAGAAGCTTCGGCAGGTGTTAATATGGAGCCCTGTTAATAATTTTCATTTTTAAGCTAGTGGCCTGGAGAGAACGGTCTATCGGATTGTTGAAACCGTATACCTTGGTGAATTCTGTAGGGGGTGCTCCAAGAGTATGGAGTACAGTATGGTAGGATATGGTAGGGCCCCCTTGTACAAGCTTTCCGGTCCTTGTACAACCAGTGTCAGAGGTTGCAGTAATGTGAACGCTGCGCCGGTCTGTCGTAGTGAAGAAGGAGCTGAGCCTGAGGGCAATGCTCTTGATTTACCAGTTGCTCCATGTCCCTACCCTCACCTATGGTCCCAAACTGTGGGTAGTGACCGAAAGACTGAGACTGCAAATATAAGCAGCCGAAGTGAGTTTTTTCCATGGGGTGGTCGGTATCTCCCTTAGAGATAGGGTGAGAAGCTCGGCCATCCAGTAGAGGCTCAGAGTAGAACTTCTCCACATCAGGAGGAGCCATATGAAGTGGCTTGGGCATCTGGTTAGGATGCTACCCTGGTGAGGTTTTTCAGACATGTCCCTGTGGGGGAGACGCAAGACATGCTGGAGAGTCTCTAAGCAGACCTGAGATTGCCTTGGGAATGGCAAATGTGGCTGGGGACAGGGAAGTCTAGGTTTTCCTCTTTAGGTTGCTGCCCTCACGACTGACTCTGGATAAGCAGGAGAAAATGGATGGATTTTGGAGGGGGGGGGGGGGGGGGGGGGGGGGGGGGGGGGGGGGGGGGGGGGGGGGG
>JBAMHV010000024.1:3055798-3070412 GCA_037177535.1 Pseudomugil gertrudae
TCTTAAAAGAAAAGTGGCACGCAGACAGACAGAGCAGATCACACAAGAGGAGGGGAAGAGAGAAAGAAAAAGCGTCTGTTCTGCTCGACAGGCGGAAGTAAAGCACCAATTTTATTTAGTTCAATTGGGAAAATTATCTATTTATCAATGCATACTGTAGTAAACATCAGGACTTTGTTCATGGCTGTGTCTCAATACACACATAGTGCACTGGAATGTAGTGCGTAAATGTCAATGCAAACACACTTAAACATAATGTGCAAAGTAGTGTTACTGCACTGATTGAGACAAAGATTTGTGTAAATAGGTTAAATATGAATAGACATCATGCTCACAAGCATTTTAGTAGGGGTTTGAATTATTTAAAGTTAACTTTTAAAATGTATTAATGATTCTTGCCCACATTATATGTAGTCCTGTTGTGCACTACTGGACACATGTTGTAAAATTTAAATAAAATGTGGTAAAAACTAAATATGAATGTGTTTTCTAGCACCTCCATACTTGATTTTATGTAAAACAATCTAAATGCTTTTTCTCCAGGGTCTCAGGTGGATAGGGGAACATGGCCACAGAGAAAAGTTTCTGACACATACTTGTATGTTGAAGCAAGACATCGAATGTGTCAAACTATAGTTTATGAGATCAGTAGAGTTCAGAGAAGAGACCAGATGTCACTGTTCATAGACTGTGAGGACCTGAATGTGAGCTGATGAGGCAGAAATAAAGCTTAAATTAAAGGATATAATACCAGCATGGAGGAAAAAGTGAGCGCATGACAGAAGAAAGACGGTAACTAAAAATTGACAATGTGAAATAGGTAATGAAGCTTTTTTTTTGCATTTATGTTATTGTTACTTTTTCTAGGTTATATATAATTAAGACTTTTCTCAACATCATCTTTATTTAAGGAATACGTTCTCAGAATGAGTGTTGTTCCCACAGTCCTACAGAGCAACCTCTGACCCTCAGATAACATTTTGGCATGCAGGCCCTTCGTTGCCAGGAGAAGAAGTAGAAAGATAACAGCTAAGAGAAAGTCTGTTTTAAGATAGCTTTACATATTTTACTGAGGAAGAAACAGGATCATAAATTCTGCTAAGGAATTTACTTTGGAGGGTTTATATTCTAGTTTTAAGCAGTCCTACTTTGCTGTAGCTCTTTGAAATATTTGTTGGCTTCTTCCATCAACACCTCTAATTCCATTGGATCAAACTTATACTTTTGCTTGAGGTTATGTGAAGTTGCCATGACACACGCTAAATCCTCATTTAAATAGGCGTGTCTCCAACACTTTGCACCCGCTGTCATTTGCGTGAGCAATCTTAGTAAATCACGTACTAACCACGATCCCGCCCCACACGCTAAATTCTACACTCCAAACACTAATTAGTACACGCTAATTGAGATCTTAGTAGATTTGGCCCTAAATGTGTTAAGTCACTTCATGTGATTGGCTGATTGGATAGTTGGGTTAAATTATGGAATGGGTGTTCTTAATAAAGTGTATGATCTGGAGGACATCATCGTTATTGTAGGATATATGATGGCTGTCAACATAACTGAAATTAAAAAGCACATCACAGTTTAGCCCCAAAATAAATGAAAACTTGTAAGTATTGCAGAATGAAATGAATACTTGCTTGTAAAATTATCTTTATTACAACGTTCTGCATTAATGTTGCATAAACTGGCTTTTCCTTACCTTTACATTTTAACTAATCTTTTCTCTTTTTCAGTGTAATGGTTATCATTTTTCATTATAACTGGGTGCACTGCTTCTATTTCAGGAGTGCCTTCTTTAATATGCACATTTGGGGTTACGTTTCATCTAAGTTAGGAGTTAGTTTCTCTCTGTGTGTGGTCCAGTCAGAGTCAGCCATCCCTGGGGTTTGCACTGCCATGTGCAGGCCCCAGTGGCCTTTAAAGCTGGGACCTCAGCCAACACCATAGAAATAAACAGACCTACAAATTCACCAGAACAGGCTGTCCTGGAGGATTAAGCTCTGCGGATGACTGTGTGTGTGTGTGTGTGTGTGTGCCTAGTGTGTGTGACTGTATTATGTATTATTGTGGAATGTTGTTTTCCTCTATTCTCATCAACATAAATCACATGAATTATACACTTAAATGTACAGTCATGTCAGAGCTGAGTTGCTGTTTTTAGAGCAGGTTTGCATCGCTGTAAGCTAATTAAAGTAAAAGGTTTGATAGTGTGGAAAAGAGAGTATAACTCCTCCTTTCACACAGCAGTAAATGTCATACAGCCACTTCATCAGGTACACCGGGCTGTGGTAAGTACAGGAATCAGCTTTTACAGTTTTGTACTGTAATTATTACCTTTCACCCAACCTGTTGTCTACATTCTGTTCTGACAAGATGCTCACTGGTTATTTCTCTTCTTCAGAACATCCATCCATCCATTATCTACCACTTATTCCCTGAACGGGGTCGCGGGGGGGCTGCAGCCAATCCCAGATCACAACGGGCGAGAGGCGGGGTACACCCTGGACAGGTCGCCAGTCCATCACAGGGCCAACACACAGAGACAAACAACCATGCACACACACACTTTTTTCAGAACATTCGGTTAATTACACATGGTTGTGTGTGGAAATCCCTTTGGACCAGCAGGTTCTGAAACAACCATGACACGTTAAAATCACTTTTATCTCCTTTCTTCCTCATTCAGATGCTCCGATTAAGCTTTGTCTACATCATGTCATTAAGTTGAGTTGCTGTGATGTGATTGGCTGATTAGATATCTGTTTTAAACTACCCTTTGCACTACACATTGCCTTAGTGGATGTGCCATTTTGTAGGGCTGTTTGAATGTAAATAGAGGAAAAATTTGTGCCGTCAAAATTACCCACAATGCATCTTGAAAAGTAGTGAGAATCGATGGTCACCAGACGGGGTAATATAGACCAAAATGCATTGCGGCACGAAGCTTACAATAGCAGATGTAACACAAACATCAAAGAAGTTTACCAAAATAAAATAGCTCATTTTTATAATAGCTAATATGCTATTATAACTCAATTTATTCCATTTTTAATGAGTATAAATGATGCAAAGAAAGAATGAAACATAAGGAAATAAAACATTTTCACATGACTTTTGAACAGCATCTTCAAGTGCGCTATGGTTGCCATAGTTACAGCTGGTAGTCACATGATGTCAGACAGTGAGAAAGTAGTGAGCTTCATTTCCAAACCGCCAACAGAATGAGGGCGCTATGTAGTGTTCTAGTGCAGCCCTATGTAGTGAATGAGGTGTTAGGGTAAAGGATGCACATAAGGACACAGCTTATGTAACAGGTTTACCTCATAAAGAGGCAGGTAAGTTTATGGCTGCTGATTTACTGCTTTGTGTAAACATTTTTGCGGTTTTAAAATGAAACTATCATGAACTTTTGTCTGTAAGTGCCTCTACAGTTTCAGGAGAGGCAGTGTTTAATTCAGAGCCTCACTCTGCCTCCTATGAAGGATCTGCACAATAAACAGATTTAATTTAATTAGCATAATGAAGTTTTGATTTATCAGTTAAGGGAATATAAAACAGAAGTCATGATTGGAAATTACTTGCTCTGGTATTTGCTCAACAGGAAAAATGGCAATGGCGTCCCCATGAATGCAATTAGCAGGGCAGGAAGAAACAGCTGAAAGATTGTCTCCACAACAGACGTGGTCATTAGGCTCTTTGTGTTTAATGTGAAATAATAAGAGCGGCTAGAAAGAAAAATTCAAATGTGTCTCATAAATTTGACTCATTGCAGTTTTTATTTATTTTTGCATCTAAATATGTTGAGCCTTTTGCTCCGAGGTAGCCACGTTTGCATCTTGTACCCTCCATATGCTGTAGGATTTGTAGCAAATGCAGCATAAATACATATTAAAACACTAAAGTTCCCTGTGTATAAGAAATTATTTAGATAATGTAGTTATATGAAGCAAAAGGGAAATGAGACGGCAGTTCTTTAATGGCTTGCCATTAATCAGCGAGTCTGCAGATATTTAGATTACAGATGGTGCCAAAACAAAGGCAAGTGGTCTGCTCTCACATCGCTACTGATGAGGTCAAATCATACGTTATCGAGCAAATTCTGGAGACCTCTCCAAATATACAAAACCTAGCACCCAGATTCATCGCTTTATTGTATCTTTGACCTGTTAATGGTTGTTGACAGTTGTTTTGCTGCATTAAAGCACGTATTTATCCCAGCCGGATTCTTCCTGGATTTAACTCAAACATTCAACAGTGCGGAAAGTTTCTTCGCACCTGCTTACGGTTGAGGATGATTGTACTGTGCTGACCTGCCTGGAAGACCAGCTTAATTCTTTGAACCAAGCATATCAGTGTGAGGAATCGTTCCTGTTCATTTTTCAAGCTTCTGGCTGAAAGGTGAGAGGCTTAAATTATTAACAGGAAATACTTTCACCATAGATTAGAATGGATTCATCTAGGTAGACGGTGGTATGGGGGAGAGGGGTAAGAAGATATAGGCTATATATGTATTAGAGGTGGGACTATAAGGCATTATTTACGATTAATTGATTACAGAAAAAGCATTTCTCCCCGTGTTCTCTCCGGGTACTCCGGCTTCCTCCCACAGTCCAAAGACATGCACCTTGAGGATAAGCTGATTGGAGACTCTAAATTGCCCATAGGAGTGAGTGTGTGCATGGTTGTTTGTCTGTGTGTGTTGACTGATAGACTGGCGACCTGTCCAGGGTGTTCCCCGCCTCTCGCCCGATGTCAGCTGAATGGCTCCAGCCCCCCTGCAACCCCGTTTAGGGAATAAGTGGTAGAAAATGGATGGGATGGATGATTACAGTAAAATTAAAGCATTAAAAAATTGATACATTTAATGCCATGTTTTGTCAGTGCACAATTTTCTGGTACAGACCACATTAATGCACACACACTGTTTCTTTCTTACTTTTTTTAAAATCACTGTGATGGACTGGCAACCTGTCCAGGGTGTACCCCGCCTCTCGGCCGATGATTGCTGGTCCTCCTAGAGGACAGGGTGCATGGAAATGAGTGATTTCACAGGCTCTTGAGCTGGTTCCCACTGCTCCCGTGTTGTGTTTCAGTAGGAACCATGCTATGCCAGTCCCTCTGCAAGGGCTGAAAACCAGCATCTTCCAAAGGGAACTGGCTGATAAATCAGGCCAGCTTTCCCAATCCAGAGCGCAGAGGAACGCCCCACAGCCAGACACGCCGTGGTGGAGCGGGACAACGGGCTGATGAAGGGCAGGTGCTACATAACTTGGCACTAAATGAGAATGTGCCACAACCACCACAAGTTTAAAGTGATGCAACACACAAGATGTGGAGAAATCATATTTATTCACGTTTTTCATTTAGTGTCCTTTCTGCTAGGATAACATCACATTCCAGAAAATTCCTACTCTTGCTTTTTTTCCCCTGCTGAACTCATGGAAATAAGATTGATTAATATTTATCAGAGGCTTTCACCTGACTTTTTAAAGCCAATTTGTCGAGTGACAAGACCCTCCTTCATATGAGCCAAATTTAGTGTAGGCCGACCTGATTTACAAACAGAAAGTGGAACCGTTTATATAAATGGAGTAAATGTGCACAGCCTTTTCTGTGCGTACGCCACCTGTAGGTACACAAAGTTTTATAAGTGAGGCCCCTGGTGACTGTAGAAGTCATAGGGTAGAGTGAACTGTCATGATGTAGAAAGCTGTTAGTGGAAGTATGTGTATATCGCATATTTGAGTGACATATCAAATGAGTCATTCTCTAAATGTCAGGCCAGAAACCTTTGCATCTTTAAATACTGAGGATAACGTGACTTGGTGGATTCGATTAAACATAGGGACAAGGCACCTACATGATAAAATATTTTTACAGTTGCCTGGAAACACCCCCCCCCCCTCTTCTTGACCCGCTGAATTACTACAGTATCCAGCAGTCACATTTACACAAGTTAGAAACTCACAATTTTGTTGTTCATTTGCTTCTAATGCCAGCAAAGTACCCATAACACAGCCAAGAGTGGGCTTCCAGTTGCAGCAGGCAGCCTGGAAAATGCACAGCACTATATTTTTTATTCCTGCCACAAAAATCTAGTTGCCACAGAAAACTCCTGTAGCAGCTTTGTTTGTCTTTTTACCACCCACAAAAGTTACTGACATACAAGTCACATGATCAGTGAAGAAAACTAAGAATAGTTTATTGACTTTAGTATATTGCTTGGTTTAATATGTGTGTTTATGATAGTGAGTTTTTGAGGTAGTAGGTTTAAAATAAAGACTCTAATTAACATAAAGTAACCAGTTATTATCTGTTATCTACAGCTTAGACTAGCGGTCTAATGGTTGAATGTGAAAATCAGGCTGAGGAAAAGCCACAGGCTTCCCACTGAACATTGATACCAAGCGAGTAGTGTTGCCATTTAAAGTCCACTCATAAAGTAGATCCACTTCACTTCATTTGCCTTTTAGTGTTGGGACTCTACTGTAACTCTTACATAAATGCTGAGGAATGAAAGGAGTGATGAATGATGGATAAGCTGGAAGAAGGAGGACGGCGATGGAAGAGAAATTATTCAGTGAACCATTACATCTCCATCCATCTTAACCAGCAACACAAAAACACGTGAGCGTGCCTCTTTTGTACACATATTGCTGGCAGAAATGCCCACGCATATAAGGAGGGTAACAACATTCATTTGTACTGCTGTTTCATTATGAAAGACAAAATGTCGGATATGTGTGTGTGCAGTGTGTGTAGAGACGCTGTTCAAGCAGAATTCATTATAAAGTCAAATGCTCCACATGCTGTCTATTTTTATTTGACTCTGTCCACTTCTCCATTAGCATTTAGATGTGTGTGGTTATTCCAGCACATTGACGTGGATGTATCCATGTTCTGCTGAATGGGTCGGGTTTTACCTGAAGATTCCCTCAGAGAGGGGGGGCCGATCACAATCATTTCAATTTAATGAACTCACCAAATTCACACAATGCTTGTTCCTGGGATGCATGTATGCACACACTGCTGATGCGTACCGCATCTGCATTTCCTCTGCAACATGTCAGTACCCAGAACTATGTTGTGTTTTTGTGCCAAACAAGATAAACTTGCACTTTGGAGATTTGCAGTACCGCCTGAAATCAAAGGGGCAGTGTTGAGCTCATGTGTAACCAACACAATTAACAAACCAGAGAAGATGGGGACAGGTAAATAACAACACAGTAGCTGCCAAATAAAAAGCACCCAAAGAAGGTAAAGAAGTTTAGAACATCAAAAAGCTTTTTTTCTCTACTTTTTTATGGTGTTTTTGGCTGTAAACACCTTTATGGCTGTGTATTAGTTACCAACTGGTGTCAAAACGTGACAGTTAACTCCAAACTAAGCACTGCCCATTAGTGGAGGAACTGAGTTAACAACTACTGCAGCCTAAAAGACTCGTGGACTCGAGAGCATGAGAGCAGCATCTGTGACAATGTTTGAAACAGACATCCCCATTTACATATGCAAGGAAGCATAATTCAGCCTTAAACCAAATGACTGAACCACTTGAACTGACTCCTTTGATACAGAGGAGAAGTGACTCCAAACCAAACTGTTGCTGATGTATGATCACTTCACTCGCAGGCTGAACCCAGCCACCTTTCAAATTAAGCTCATTGTGCTCATAAGTGAGTTGGAAATGTTAAAAGACTGATTAAATTAAAAGTTTTGCCTTGCAGGTCAACTACGTCTGTACCATGACAGACCGAGGCTCTCTTGTAGCGGCTGATGGAGCCCCATTCTGTCCATCTCTTGCTCCATCCAAACTTAAAGGAGCAGTGCACCCAAAAATGTTTGTTCAGGCGTAAACAACATTGTATTAATTCTGATGAAACCACCTTTTCTGCTGTTAAAATTTGTAAGTTTGTTAAATCATCTGAATTTTTGTGGATCAAAATGACTCAAAACACCTCCCACAAGAAAAACCAGGTTTTGTTTTTTGTGATTTAGAAGTAAACTTGGTGTTCTCCTACATCCCGAGAATATTGTTTAAAAAAGCTCACAGTCATTTTCCTCCAGATGCAAAAAAGACAGGTCCTCTGTTTAATGCACGTGCGTGGGGGTGAACGCATTCTCTGAAGCGGATTCAGTAGCTTGCTTTATGCTTGCACTATGCTTTACTTGCTGGTCTTCATCTGATGACCAGCAGCATCAACCTGCTGCCAGAGTACCAGAGTACCAGAGCAGCGGAGCCAGCAGAACAGCACTCAGACTAATACGGTGCAGGACCACCTTGTTCTTCCACCAGTGTCTTTTGAAGCTTGATAGGAAAAGTCTTCCATCTCAAACATGGTTCTGGTGTTGGTGCTACCACATTGTTTCCATCTTGCTAGTGGCAAACGCACTGTAAGTCATTTTGAACGGTGCATTCCCGACGCCCACACCCTCTGCCCCGCTGTCCCCTCCCAAACCTCACACCTTCAGTCCTTGGTGTTTTTTTCAAGTTCGCTAAGAAGTCAGGGATGTACTTGCACTTTAAATAGCTCAAATGATAAATTCAATTTTAAAAACTGTATTTTCCAGATTATAAGACATGACAGTATAAATCAGATTGGTAGCAAATGTTTTATAAAAAGGGAAAAAAGCATATATAGATACACATAGCAGCTGACATCTGCCTCATTTGACAGGATGAGGTTAATGCAAGTTAGGAGAGCTATCTTTAACTATTGTTAACTGGGTTTGATGTCTTGTACACATATCTAAGAACATCTGAACAAAGCATCTGCAGGAACTCTATGCAGCTCACATCTTATAACAGTTTTCTGGTTGTTGTTGTGTGTATCTTTTCAGTTGTTGGGGATAAAATGATAATCATCCCTGAGCCTTACATCACATCATCCTCACTTCAGCTTGGATAAAGCATGCATGTTTGATACTCGCTGTAGAATGCGTGATGACGTCACGCTCCTGCATGAAACACATCAATAAGTCACATTTGGTTAGAAGGCCTGCCTGCAAAGTTGTTTTCATTTCCTTGGCAACTGGGAAAGGTAGTACTTCTTGGTTCAGGTGCTACATGGTTAAGGGATTAGACTGTTTTCCCTTATAACCATGCCTTTTGTGAACCACAAATCAGCAGTATTTAATGAGAATGCACAGTGCAACAAACCTAATGAGCTGTGTTTCTGGGCCTGTGGGAGGGCTCATTAAGCAACATGTTCTTGGTTATTTGTTACGCAGAAGCTTCATGAAATTTAAATTGTTAACATGAAACTTACAAGCTGTTAAATTCTCACTTTCTGCAGGTATCGTTAAGGCAAATTCCTTTTTTATTTTGACAAGTCTTGTCAATAAAGAGCAAGTTATTTATATTAGTTTGTTTATTACCATACATCGAAGTTACATCTTAAACACTTATGGTTTTCCTGCTTTGACATGTCCACAAAACTGCCAGAAAAAGTCTTATCAGCACACCTACTGAGGTTTTTCTAATTTTGCCTAAAGATTAAAAGGACACAATAATATTCCAGATTAGTTGCTGTATAATGACGAGCCAGTATATTTTCTTTGAGCAACAGATAAGGCATGTCTTTGCTTCTGACTCATACACTGTCTGCCAACATAAAACGTCCCTGAGATCCTGCACCAGACCCACCGGCTGCTCGACATCGCTAACCTCCTGCATGGATCTATTGTTATGTAACCAGCTTCCTGTGTATGTGCCAGTTCCTTTGATTATGTACAGTACAAAGGCTCTAACCTGAACAGAAGCTTCCCTGGGAAACAGAGGTGGTTATTATACATCAAACAGATGGCTGTCAGTGACAACTATCACCTGCCTCCCTTTCACTAAAGTTCGCCTTGAGCATTTTATGGAAAATGACACAGATGATGACAGTTTGGCATAATGTTACATAAATTATGGAGAAATATATCTCTTTGTTAAATATCACTCCCGGTAAACACCCAGCCTCATTTACCAGGAAAGTTAAAGCTTTATTTTGTCAAGTCAAGCCTTCATTTGCACTATATTAATTATATCATACTTTTATATAATACTTTTACAATTAAAATGGTAACTTGAGAGTATGTAAGACTTGCATGGACCAGATCAGTACCAGCACCAGGACATATGAAGAGGTCAGGCCTGGGCAGGCTCCATTACCAAGTGAAGTAACAATTAAGATGCCAAATCTTAATAAATTTGATATTTGACCTGTATCAATGCCGAATAGGTGTAGAAAACATTCAAAGTATTTTACTCTACCTTTTTTACTCTAAAAGAAAAAACCTATGCAACCCTATAATTGTGATTGACAGATATAACAGAAAATTTAACATTTAATTAATGTATTATGATTTTTGTCTAGTAGGCTAATCTCAACCAATAATCAGAGTTTATAATTAAATGGTACACTGTCTGAGACTGAGATCAGTTAAGAACCCCATCAGTGATATGGGAGATACGATCAGCATTATGGATCACATTTCACTCAGAACAACACAGATCATGCTCTCACTACTACTACGTCTATATCCCGTCATATCCATATATCCAGGGATGTGTGGAGGAACACATCAACTAATCTGTACACATCTATAAGGTAATTTTAGAATAATTTTAGACTACCAGAGCTCAACCAAACTAGTTTGAATCTATGAAACATCTGTTGCATCCATCTATCCTTCCATCCATCCATTTTCTACCACTTATTCCCTAAACGGGGTCGTGGGGGGACTGGAGCCAATCCCAGCTGACATCAGGCGAGAGGCGGGGTACACCTGGACAGATCATCAGGTCACAGGGCCAACACACATAAACAAACAACCATGCACACACACACACTCACTTCTATGGGCAATTTAGAGTCTCCAATCAGCCTATCCCCAAGGTGCATGTCTTTGGACTGTGGGAGGAAGCCGGAGTAACCGGAGAGAACCCACGCTAACACGGAGAGAACATGCAAACTCCACACAGAAAGGTTACTTGTTGGACCCCCGCCCCAGCCGAGACTCGAACCAGCAACCTTCTTTCTGTGAGACCACAGTGCTAACCAACTGTGTCACCGTGCATCCCTGCCGCAGACAAAACACTATAAAAATACTGTCACTATAAATGTAACTTGACTTACTGACCTTATAAGGACTGAGTTTAACCCAGTTGTAGAAGATGCCTCCGGATGCAGAAGAGGAGGTACGACACACTAATCTGGTCTCTAATACTTCTTAATAATCTCACTAGCTTTCATCGCTATGCTGGAACCATCCAAGCTGCTGGAAGTGGCTCGTTCTTCCAAAGTGACACCTGAGACAGGTTCCTTTCTGTCATGTCCATTTTCAAAAGGTATCAGTCTGCTACTACTTCATTAAAGCTAGCTAATGACTTCATATTACACATATACAAGGAGCTTAACAACAAGATAACATAGGTATGTATGAGTTTTATCAGTTTTGGCAGGTAAAACCTTTGATTTTAAAAAGCTAGCAGCTTTCCCCAGCTATTAGCCTCTATGCTAAGCTAATCTTAGCTAATTATTTTCAATGTGAAAGGATTTAAACAATGCTAATGCTCCTAAGGTTGTCTGTCCTGTCTGGTCTCCTGTCATTTTCTGACAACAATAAAGAAAACTCTGCTTTCTTGCTCTCTAATTAAAACTAAATGCCTTCCTGATCATTCATTCTTGACATTACCAACATGTATTTTAGGAATAAGGAAAGCCTGGCTACACTGTGAGTCATTAAATTGATTGAAGAGCATTAAAGTCAGTCTGATTTCTTGAGAAAATTTGATTGAAATCAGATCAGATAGACTTTATTGGTTCTGATGAGGGAACACATTGCCAACATTCATCTCTGCAAGCAATTTGCCAGGAAGCCATTACATTGTGATTATCTATTAATACATCCTTAAAAAAATATATAAATAGTGTAGGAGACTGATATTTCTGCAGGACATGTAAGTCGCTTTGGATAAAAGCATCTGCCAAATGACTGTATAGTAGGAGAAGAAATGACTTTATAAAAACACTGAAAAGTTTCAAAATGTAAATACGCATTTACAATTAGAATAATTGATTGCAATGCCTAAGCTTTTATCATAAACATCTGTGGGCTGTATTAAAATGTACCCTAAGGAAAATGAAATGGTTTTTGATTAGGCAGTACAGGCAACAGTGAGTCAGACAAGGAATAATTTCACTTTAGTCATAGCCTTGCATAAAATATTGTTATAAAACCGAAGGTACTTTCTCCTTTTTGCTGTTTGTTGTCTCGGGTTTTCCCATGTGAGTCCAGGCTCTCTGTCTGCCAGCGCTCCTCTATCTGATGCCATCAGGGGCCGCAGCATTAATCCCGGTTACTGCAGAGAGTAACACACTGCCACGGCACACACATGCAGAGAGGAACACACTCTAATCAGAACAAACACGCAGCGAGCGACGCAGAACACTGTTAGGAGCAGCGCTCCAACATGGGTGGGGAGGGAACCTGAGCCATCTGTCTCTATTACGTCTGTTTGAATGTACACTTGTATGCACAGACTGATGCACATATTTCCAGCTTATTGCAATTACAGAAATCCATTTATATGCAAATTCATGTATAAAGCATATATTTGCACATAGACTATGTGTGTAATGGCAAATGATGCATACGTACATGCATGTAAACAAAAGTGGTTAAAGAAGAAAGCTGTAATGCAATCAGAGGAAATCTACAAACACAAATTAAAAGAAATTTTCGTAAAATTAGCCAAATCAACAACAACAAACCAATCATTTATAACTTCTAAGTTAGGTGGAGTTGGAGGGAGATGTTGTAATTGAATCAGATTTATTACCTACTTTTCTCTGTAGAATTAGATAAAGGAGCTAAACATGAGAACTGATGAGGAGTAGACATTAAAACTAGTAGTCCCGCTGGTAATTAGGTATAAACAAGATGAGACAAACTCACATTTAGAGGCATGCAAATGCAACACAATAAAATAACTAAAAAATAGAGAGACTGAGAGCTGGTTTAAGAGAAGAAGCAGCTAAAGTAGCTATTTGTGTTTTTGCACCTTGTAGGTTTTCTGTAAGATAAAGCGCTTCAGATGAATAGGATACAATTTATAACCAACAGCTGACCATGAAGCTGACCTGGTTTACTCTTTGTATTAAACTTTTTTTATTGCTTTTAGGTTTTTATTCTTGTAAACATCATGTTTAAATATGGAAAATGGTGTTATATAGCTAAGATGTAGTAATTTGCATATATTTATGAAATATTCTAAACCCTATCAAAGTGCAAACATCTTCTGTGTTTTGTTCTCAAGTCTCAAGATTTTATGGAATATTTTAAATATCTAATTATCAATTCGGTTTATAAAATCCTGTCAATGATAACAAAAACATAAATTATGCTAAATTATTTATGTGAAATTATTAATCAGGCTGTGAATGAGATATAAAAAATGTGCATGGAAAAGTTTACAAAGCATACAAGAGTATAAGAGGGAAGTTATCTGAAGTAATCCAAGTAGTCCAAAGTCCAAGATTTTTCACCCAGATTATAGGAAAAACAATCATGTTCATTAGTCTGTAAAATGAATCACATATAACACCAACAGCTATGACTGCAGATCAGTGTTGTAAATGTGCTGCAGGAACGGCTATGGCTTTCATTAACTACATATCATCCAAAACTCACATAAACATCTTCTTTTCAGCTCAGTTCTCCTCCATTCATTATTCCTTCATACAGTACATTAATTTTCTGTTTCATGGTTACCAGTCCATCACAGATTCCATCTTCATACATTTGTTTACATCACACAATCCTGTTCTATGTTTAATTCTCTGGTTTTGGTATATTTCTGCACATGTCCACCTGAACGTACCCTACTCTTTACTAGGAGAATAATTTAGATGTGTTTATTTAAAATCTAAATAACATGTTGGATGTAGAGCTGGTGGATGCATGAATAGCAGGCATATGAACAAGATGTAATCTGTAAAAGTGGATACAATATTTTATAGTCCAGCTGGAACAGAATTTAAAACACACATTGATGGTGTATAAGTGTTTCCCAACCTGGGGTCACTGGACCCTAAAGCTGACCCCTCAAAGAGCACAAGAGGTCTGTACTGTTGCACCCAATGTGACTCTTGTCCAAGGTCCCAGAGGCTTTGACTGCTCAGAGCCAACATGGTGATAATGAAGACCGTGTACACACAGAGATTAGCTGAGTTGAATTGGCTTATGTTTTTTATTTACCTGGGTGTTCACATGAGCAAGTGGTTTGGGAACCTGTTAAACACCAACTCTGCACTGTTTCATGAGGGAGAAATAACACAAGGACCATATGTCTTTATTCCTTCAATAAAACAAAGTTAAAATATTAATCAGTATATAGCTTTATTTAATTTTATTCAAATTTAGGATATTTATTAACATTTTTAACTTTGTTTTATTGAAGGAATAAATACATAAAACCAAGCATGGTTTCAACACAAGTTGGGCCTTTTGGTTGTTGTATGAAGTTGGTCCTCAGGTAAAATTAGTTAGGGCCAGATTTACTAAGATCTCAATTTGCGTGTACTAAATTGCGTGTGGGATCTAGAATTTAGCGTGTGGGGCG
>JBAMHV010000024.1:3073506-3086316 GCA_037177535.1 Pseudomugil gertrudae
CAATTTAGAGTCTCCAATCAGCCTATCCCCGAGGTGCATGTCTTTGGACTGTGGGAGGAAGCCGGAGTACCCGGAGAAAACCCACGCCAACACGGGGAGAACATGCAAACTCCACACAGAAAGGTTCCCGGTTGGAGCCCCGCTTCTGTGCGTTTCCAGCCCTGTTAAACATGTAACGTGCTCTGACTCAGTCTTTACAGCTATCCGCATGGCTAAGGAGACATTCACATCAAGGTAGTTGCGGGGACTCGATCCAACTGGGGAGGGATTTCCAAAAGATATGACACCTCCCTTTGGTTTGGTATGTGTTCTAACTGCACTTAACGCAAGTGGACAACACAGTTAAAACTGGTTTAATGCGAGTTTGATGCAGTGTAATGGGAGATCTGCAGCATCAGATCATTTGAGATGTCTAACTTATCAACGCCTGTTGATGGGCAGCTGTAGCTTGGCAGGACAAACAGTTGTCTTTCAGCCAGAAAGTTGGTGGATTGATTCCAGTGTATAATTCCCTGACTACATATGCCAAAGTGTCCTTGAGCAAGACACTGAACCCCAAGTTGCCCCTCGATATCTCAATGTGCCTATCAGGGTATGTGTGTGCGTGAGGAGTAACATGACTGAAAAGGTTTTATATACTGAAAGTACAAGCCCATTTACCAACACCTGGTAAATCCTCTGGTATATATAAAAATATAAATGATTATATACATTATATGAAGATTCATATCAATTTATTTTAAGTAGCCTATATGGTTCTTATCCAAATCTGAAATATATTTATTTTTTGTGCAACTTCCAGTTCACATAAATGAAACCCAGGAATAGGCCTATTTTATAGGTTCCGGTATGCAATTTTCTTTGGATAAAATGTCGTGATATATGTAATAATGGCTATTTTTTCCACCTCTATTTTTCTGTAATTTATTATGATTTTATTTAAACAAGGTGTGATGGAAGAACAGGATATCACTAGCAGAAGTAAACAAAATCTCAGCCAGATTTATTTCCACGAATTTTAATAATAGTCCTTATGGTCACTAGCTGCTTTTCCATTACACCTACAATTGTGCAAAGTTGAAATATTACAATAAAAATCCAGTAATCACTATAAAAAATTTTACACTGTGGTTTATCAGACTGTGGGATCTAGAAGTTTATCACAGAAGTGCAACAGAAACACTTTTTCTGCATTTATATGATGTGGTGCCAGTTAACATTGGGCTGTATGACACAGCAGAGAAACGCAGAGGTTTAAAATGAATTGGACAGGAAATGAGAGGGAAGGGCTTTCCGCAACGAGAAGCAAACCCAAAATAACGCTACGTAGCTATCTTGTTGAAGTTTGGATAAAATCATATCAGCAGAACGAGATTTTACAAGAACTGCTGCGTTTTAAACACTGTTTTAAAAAAAATTGAAATTGTTTTGTTGAAACTTTTATTTTGCAAAGACTCTAATGGAAATGCATATACTGAAAAGTTCCTCTACAAAATGGCAAAATATGTGAAGGGTTAAATGGAAGCTGATAGTAGGTATCTGTACTGCTGGAAGGCTCCTGTGACCTTTGCTTTACTACGGGACTGTATTGTTGGTCATCTACATCATCTATTTTCAACCTGCACTCGTATAATAAGCAAACACACATTAAGGCCTTTTCTGCTCACCAGTTTGAACAAAATGACTTAGAATGTCAGATAAATTATGTAACATCTGCTCTCCGTTGGTACCTTCAGAAAATGTCACAGTGAGATCTTGTACATGGTTGACAGGATTTACCCTCGGGAAGTTGTGACTGGATCAGCATGCATCAACATGCAGCATGCCTGTTGTAATTGAAGGCTGATAGTTTTAGTCCCTGAGGTGCCGTTTGCACATTCCTTTTCTTTTTATTAGAACTTTGCATTCTCTGTCCTTTTAGTTCAGTTATGTAATAACAGCCATTTAATTCCTTTCAGCTTTATATGTATAGTGCCACATCACAACATCATCTCAGGACACTTAACAGATGTATCAGTTTGAGACTATTCATAATAAATAGCCTACCTAAGGGAAACCAGCAGTTTGAATCCAATCTTGACTTGGATCCAATCTCCCATCCCGAGCATGCATGAGGAAACGGTGGAAAGGAAGAACCTCCAACTGAACCCAGTTCAGGAAGGACAACCGTTTGTTTGACTGGTTGGGGTGGAGAGGACTGGAGAACTGCAGCTTTTATCCAGGAAGACATGCAGAAAAATTAGAAGTGCTATGGATAATGGAAGGATGGGTATTTAGCAGAAAGACGGAAATGAAGTGCTCAGTGCATCATGGCATGTCCTTATGACTGCATAACTACTAGATCATAAGATTTGTTAAAAAAGAACGGTCAGTGAGGGTGTCTGCATCCCAAACATTGGTTTTGTGCGAGTGTATGTATGTATGTATGTGTGTGTGTGTATATATATATACTGTATATAATCTATCTTGTTTGTGTTTTTTTTCATTTAGTAAATCATTTGCCAAGAAGAAAGGACACATAACAGCTGGATGTCAACCATTCTCCTCTATTGTTTGTGTTTTGTGTTTTTATTTTTTTCACCTTTTTAGATGCGACTCGCGTCCAACACACCTGAATCAAATGATTAGCTTGTTAGTATGCTTCTGCAGAGCAGAAGAGGGAATTCAGCTATTTGTTTCAGATGTGTTGGAAAAGGGATGCATCTAAAAGTTGCAGGGCGGTAGATCACGGGGACCGGACTTGGGCCTCCCTCCTATAGAGCTATTTTTCAATTTTCTTTATATATCACTCGTACATGCTTGTCATCTAATCATAAGACTTCATTTCTGTCGTGGTATGACATAAAATATTGGTTGTTTTTAACATTCTGGTGGAATGGCTTAGTGAAGTGTATTTTAAGAAGATGAAGAAAAGATCCTTATCAGAGATAACCAAGGCTTATTCTAACCTGCTGAGGACTTCAATTAAATTTTGTTGGCTAAAACTACTCATCTTAGCTTCAAGGTTTTAGATCAAGCTGTCAAACAGCTTCATCAGGACATCATGTCGGAGACCTGCAGCTCTCATAAGCAGCCTCTGCTTTTTCTGATATTAACAGATTAAAAATCACTTTCTGTTACTTTGATGTGGACTGAAGAAAACACTTACTTGTGATGTTCTGCTCACTCAATGTCGGAACAAAACATCCACATGTGTATTTGTTAAAAAAGAAACCAACCAGTCTAACCTCATTTATGAACAGCAAGACAGACACATTTAAACAGGACAAAAAGCATCTGAAGAGGTTTGCTTTGACACAATGATGATGATGGGACACATCAATGACATGGTAGGAGGACATGATGAAGGTCAGATGGATAGTGGTATAATGAGAGCATTAGAAGGAGCAAAGGGCAGGAAAAGCTAGAAAGAGAAGTTCGTAAAACAAGATAAATGGAACATTGAGAAAAGGTGAAAATGATACATACCAAAAGAGGAAAGAAAATGACAAGAGGAAATATAAGAAAGAGCAGACAATACTTAGCATGATTGAAGGAGAGGCGCTTTGTGTGGATTGCAGAGGAAAGAGACAGTGGCAGCGAGCGAGGGGGGAAGCCCAGCAGATCTTGTCTGGAAGGGAAATTGCATTGCTAAGGATTTATTGCTTCAAGTGTAATTGGGTTCAACCAGCGCCAGAGAAAATCCATTGAAGTTTGTGCTCTGCTGCTGTGGAGAGCGGGTTATTGATGCTGTGACTCCCATATCCTTGTTATAGGCTATAATGGTACGAATGAAGCCGACCCTGAAATTAGCACGTTTTACAGCTGGAGAGGTAAGGAGGCAGTAATAAAAAATACACATAAGAATTTATGTAGAATTTATCTAGGAAAAAGGGCTTTCTTGTTTATATGGCTGCAGGAAAACTGATTCCAGTTTATGGTTTTCATAGGCTGAGCAGGTAGCTCAACTCAGGGCAAAGGTGCAGAGGGCAGGTTCTGCTTCTTCCCCACTCCTCTGCCTCATGATGGGTAGGTCCTGAGTGAATGCAAATAACTCATAAGGTGCAAGAGAGCCTTATTTCATCCTGTGTTGCAATATGCCATGTTATACTGTGACGTGTACTCACGGCAAGTAACGGCACGCCACATAACACAACGCCATGTTAGATTGTTGAGGCAAAAACTTCTCTGTCAAGGATGAGGAGTCTGGCTGTAAAAGTGAAAATGATTACAGGTTTATTAAGACAAAGGAAATAGTACAAAATAAAGAATTGCAATTCCTGAGAGTCTGTTTAGAGTTCCTTCAGGCAGAGCTCTGGAGAGTCTGACCATGAACATGCAGGCTGAAACTTATGAAGCCTTGTTCCCATGATTGCATAATCATGCATCTTGTCAGGATGAAACAAAAAGATTGCTCTGCAGCCTAGTGGAGTCTAGCACCAGATTCACATTGTAAAACAATACTGGTGGGGATGACTCGTCCAGATCATCCAGGAGAGTATCTGGTGGATATCAGCTTAAAGTGTTTACAAGCTCTCACATTAGAAGTCACAGATTTACTATCAGTTGTTCAGCAAAGGACAATCAGGAGAATGTGCAGACTTTATCATTGTTTTAGCACAAAGTTGCTGATTAAAATACTAATCTGTATGCTGAGCATGTCAAAGGATGAGACTCGCATATGAAGGTATGTAATATAAGAAGCATGCATATGAAATTACCACGATAACGTCATTCGTATTGCAGTATAAGCTATGTAGTTTAGAATATATTAAGCAATCAACTCCATATACAACCCAGTTACATCATAGCTGTGCATAAGTTTTATTTTTCATGTTTGTGAACGGAAGCTAAAAACATACCATAACATAAATAAATATAATAATCAGTACATACAGGTACACATACATACATACATACAATACAAGAAGATCAGGGCTGTGTCTCAATCTGTGCACTATGTTTAAGTGCATTTACATTGACATTACGTTCTACATAGTGCATGAAGTAGTGTTAGTGTGCGGATTGAGACACTGCAGCCCATATCTTGACTGAGAAGCATGACTAAATCCGAAAGGGGGTTTCCTGGTGCAGCACAGGAGGCTTTTTTTGTGGATGTGCATGTTTGTGTGTGTGGGTGTGAATGCTCACCCTGTCCCCCACTGCAGTACGATTCCCCACTGACACGCAGCAGCGTTCACAAACCCACACTGCAGAACAGAGCAGGCCTCGTCCTGCATACCAATCAACGGGAAGAGACAGTGGGGGAGATGGAGAGAGGAAAAATAGAGTGAATGCGAGACAGAGAGAAAGAGAGAGGCTGTAATACGGGGAGACAAAGAGAAATAGATAGAGAAAAAAGAACTCTCTTTCCCCTCCTCTCACCATCTCTCCTCATTTTCACCTCAGCAGTCAGCTTGTCATCCACCGCCGGGTGGCAGCTCTGCAGTTCATACAAAGGGATTCTCCTTCCCAGGTTTTCCCCGCAATGGGAGGAGGAGGATGCCTGACAGTCAGGTGGTGCGGCACAGACACTCTGCTTTCTGTTTAACACCATTGACTGCCTCTAAAAATGGAGGAAGCATTGATTGAAGCTCAGGGAGCAGCCCGATTAACAGCTGGAGATTTGGATTCAGAGCATTTTCAGAACCAACCTAGAATAATCATTAGCTTAATTCACTTTTCAAACCATTTAAGAGCTACATTGTCTAATATTTGTAGTATCAAAAACCTCTGAAATGAAAGTATTCTCTCAGCATGGCTACAGTGCAACGATCCAACGTGAGGAGGAGATGGATGTTGGCATTTGATAGCCAGCAGTTATTCATGCCTGGAAAGCACAGGACAATAATCAGTCATGGGTGAACTGCAGTCTAGCACATATTCCTTCATCTGTTTGTGATATAAAAGCCAGAAGAGGCGGATGCACGTCCATCATGCTTAACTGGAGGACTGTTTTGACCACTGCTGTCAAAATCTTCCACCTGACAAGATGATTGTTTCCAAAGACTGTTTCCACTAAAACAACAATGGAAGAGTCAATATAACCCTGTAACCGGCCCGGTTTGCTTATGTACGGTACAAAAAGCATGATGTTATCCTCTATGATCTCATTGCACTGGTCACATGAGCACTGACACATATAAACTCGGAACAGAAAGGAAGGAAATTTGTGTCTGAGTTACTTTTTACGTTGGAACAATGCAGCAAATGGAATGAATTGAAAATACTATCTTTATTTTTTTCTAATAAAGACAAATATTGATGAAAATGCATGATAGTTACCCTAAAAAACTTTGGCTCTCTTCTTCTGTATTCATAAAGTCGATGCAACGTGTAAATATGATGATTCTCAGGCTGGGAACACCTCCTCGTTTTACAGCACAGCAACCTTGCTCTCTGCAAGGTCTGTCTGCAGAAGCAGGCAGTGGCTGCGTGTCAGGGTCACCCCTACCATCACAAGCAGTATTTATAAATACGAGATATTGATTCAAAGATATTCGATACCTGAAGCCACCGCTACGACATTTGTGTGAAAAGCAAAACCTGTCTTTTTATGCCAAGAAGTGTGTTTGGTTCTAGGCTACAGAAACCACATAGGCATTTGACTTCAGACTGATTATTATTCATGCTGCACTTTGGAGCTCCCTCGCCTGGCACAGCTGGCTGTTTTAGACTTAACCTTGAGAGGGAGCGCAGGGACATTTTCAGAGAGACACTTCCCAGAGAAAATTCATATGCGCTCATAAAAAGCATGAAGAGCGCAGCGTGGATTTTACGGCACATTGCAGGAGAGAAAAGAGTTCTTCTTTTGGGATTTTGTGGTGAGAATCAGCAGCTCCTGCTGCCTGTTTGAACAGCTGTTCTATGAAGGAACAGAGGACACTTTGTCCATTAAAACAGCTTTGATTTCATGCTTTATTTTAAGAAATGTTCTGAATAAAACAGCCAGCGTGTGTTTGGAGCTGTTGTATTATCTACTTTTCTGACCATGTTTTAATTTTATTATATTATTGGAATTGTTTTAATTTTTTTTATGTGTTTTTCTCTCTTTTCTGTCCTCCTAACACCTCTTTATTCCCTTCATTTTAAACACTTTATATGTGCAGATCCTTATTTTTTCTGCGTTTCTGGGTTGGGACGATTAGTAAAATATTAATAAAAACAAACTGCAGTGATCTGTAAATCTCAACTATCCATATTTTATTCCCAGTAGAAAATAAACAGCGGATGTTGACACTGAGACATTTGGGAAATAGTTAAACATAATTTTTAATAACGACTACATGCTGCTTTCTCTCTCATGAAACAATATAGCAAGTTAAGGATGTTGGAAAGAGCTATAAAAGAACTCTCATTATTATTGCAGACCCCACCATCTCCAGTCAATATTATTGGGATGTGACTGAGACTTCCGAACCACTTAAGCTGAGTAAACATATAAAGATTTTTTATCTGTGAAAAACCCCCAAAAAATCACTGATTGAACAGTGTTAATGGAGTTTAATGTGGTGCTCTGATAATCTCTGAACAGCACAAACAAAATGATTCAGTCCCACATCTGATCTGTTCTTTGTGCCAGATAAATGTCCTGATCATATATGATCTAACAAGAATGAAGAAGAAAGAACATGGCAACAACCAAAACAACACGGGTTGCTCCTTCATCTCTGAAGTTCACCAGACTTTCACGTCGGCTGAGCGTGTTCTTGTTTTTGTCCATTTCCAGTTTCCAGCTCGCTCTTTTTACTGGCCACTTTTTGTTCCAGGTCAGAAACCATAAAACCATGACTTGGGACTCATCAGCTTTACCCACACACGTGTAGATTCTTTGTCATAAGTATTAATGTATTCATACTGTCTGCCCCGCCTTGTTTTAGATCAGATTGTCGGGACAAATTGTTGGGAAGTGGGTAAATCAGGACAAAAATCACACTATAATCATTGTGTGTGTATCCAGCTTTATTTTCAGACTGAACAAAGGTAGGTGTGGGAAATCAGCAGAGGAGGGAGAGAAAGCTTGCATGGCATGAGAGTCTTACGTCACAACTGGGGCTGCTGGCAACAAGGACAGCAACAGAAGCACATCAGCTGTATGAGGGACAGCTTGGCAGAGTATGGCAACAGTTCTTCTCACCTGGATGTCTCTGCCAGGGTGTGACACTAAGCTCTGAAGAAGTCTCTCCCCCAGGTAGTTGGACGACCCATATTTTTTTCTAATGAACTGTATATTTCCATCCTGGTGACCTGTCCAGGTGTACCCTGCCTCTCGTCTGCTAATTGCTGAGATAAGCTCCAGCAATCAGCAGTTTCTGCCATGTTCAAAGTCTCTTAAATCTACTTTGTTCCTCATTATGATGCTAATTTGTAGACCCAATAAAGGTACCAGTGAGTGTATAAAATCAAAACAGAGGTTTTTTTTTGTTTGATATACAAATCTCTCCTGCTGTTTTAAATGACAGATTTACAAAACGCCTGCATTCAGCTCATTAACACCCTTTCTCTCCGTGTTTCCTGAAAAGCATGTGGGAAATACAGGGGGAAAAAGTCAGGCCTTCCAAACTAGAACTAATTAGGCATGCGTTCCTTGTAGCTTTGCTTGTTACTTTTGCTAAAAATCAACAATGAAGAGTGTCAGTGTTCATTGTGGAACGTTACTCATGGGGACAAACCTACCATTTTCATCTGACTTCATCTGACAGTTACTTCCCTGAGGACCACCTCAGCTAAAAGGGCTGAATCCAGCTGAGGCACTGTGACTTGCTGTATTGTTAAAGGCGTAAAAGGTGCCTTTATGAAAAGTTATTAAAGAGCTTTTAATTTACAGTATAAAACATCCTCTCTAATATATCTTTCTGACATGTCTGAGGAGGAATCTGAAACAAATAATTGGGACAGCTTCTATCAATCTATCTATAATCTATTAACACATCATTCTAACATCTACATGATGGGTAAAACAGGCATTTTAAACCCATTTTGGAGGCACCCCTAAAATTTATTTTTACTGTATGGGATTTAAAAAGTAAAAACCACATGATACTTGATTGAAACAACATCAACAATAAAAATACAGCAAACATTAATATTATAACTCTAAACGGTCTGTTTGTCTAGAATAAAATTGGATCAAATTGGATCAATGTATCAAAATTTTTATCTCCCTATATTATGTTCTATATTCCCCATAGAGGGCAGTGTTGTATTATTTTGAGGCAGGACTGTTAAACAGGTATGGAGGTATATTTCTGGTTGTTGACTTTGCCAGTTTGGACGGCATGCGCCCAGTGATAAGCATTGAGTGTCTAGCATATACACACAGGATAAATCATGGATTAAGCCTAAACACACTCACACAGCAAGTATCTGTGGATGGTACCCAACAGAAACCTCTATCTCATTATGTCTCGAGTAAGTTTACGTCAATCTATCACTAAGTGGTCAATATCCATCTCTATCAGCCAGAATGTGCCGTATTTACGTGAAATCCATGACCAGAAAAGAACTACTGAAAAAACTGTTGTTTCTGTCTGGTCATTCGAATAGCCTTTTAAAACCACTGTATAAGGCTCTATGTAGGCCAGGGATGGGCAACTCTGGTCCTGGAGGGCTGCAGTCCTGCAAGTGTTGGGCATTTCATTTCTGCAACACAGCTGACACATCAGACCTAATTAGCAGACTTGTGTGGAGCTTAACATCATGTACTGCACACGTCTGCTACTTACCCATTGATTTGAGTCAGGTGTGTTGCAGCAGAGAAAGTCCTTGCAGTCCTGCGGCCTTCGAGGACCCGAGTTGTCCCTCCCTGATGTAGGGCATAGGGTGCACAAGTCATGGAGAAGGCAACACAGATACATTGTATGCAGGCCTAAGCTACAGTAAGTAGATTATTTATTAGGTCAAGTACTTAACCGAATTTATATGTTGATTCAGAACCTTGCATACACATACTAAGATACCATTACAGGTACACGTAAACGATAGAGGTATCTGTATGCCTGTGTCAGCCTGGTTGCCTGCTCCAAGCATGCTGTGCACTTCTACGGATTCAACCTGCTAACAGAGCAAGTGGAAGCTTAACCTCTCCCTGGTTCATCACTCTCTAACCAGAGCCCACTGCTGATGTAGGGCTGGAAGCATCATATTGCATCAGTATAGTCCTTTACTCTTAGTATTGGTCTTTCTTCCAGCCTGCTGAACAGCAGTATGGAGTGACTACGCAGCTCAAACATGGACCTGTATGAATGCACACTTTCTTCTGGTTCCCGAAGATATTGTGACAGTGCATAAGCATCTGTCAGTAGGTCCGTACTGCACAAAGGGGAGTATGTCAGTTGGATGAATACAGCAAGAGAGCAGGCAACACAACCAGATGTGCAGTGTCTAACGGGACTACATCATACACTGCCACAGCATTAGTGGGCTTCACTACAAACCATTGACCACCTCTGGTGGGAGTACCACCATCATCCCTCTCAATAGGCAGCCCCCTACAGGGTCCTCCCTTACTTCCAAGGTGGGCCCAGCTGAGGCCACAGCAGGTTGCTACTACCAACACAGTGCATCCGTCTTCAAAGTTTGCATGATCATATAAATATTTTCCAGCTTCTACTTCGCAGTACCACATCAGCGCCACATCGACCAACATTTGCCATAAACCCAGTTTTGACAGAAATTCCTCCTGATTCTCTGAGACTTTTGATATTATTCACTATTATTCACTATATATGATTGGTATGGTTAATTTTCTGTAAAATTAATCTTTATGAGATGTGCATTTCCATTGGAGGAGAAACAAAACGGATGCCGTTCTCATTTTGCTGAGCAGCTTGGTCACGAGTGCAAATGATGGGGAATGTCTTTATGTAACAGAGTATAACAGCTGCCACTATTTAGAGCAGGAAGAAAGCCGCTTGTGTTAAGTAGAAATAATGATGTCGCCCCAAGGTCCTCTGACTTCCATCTTGAATGTTACGTAACTCTGACTCTGGCTGGGATTGGGGGACATTTGATCCACGGAGCCTCACATTACATATGTACAGAACGCAGACTTTCATGTATATTTCAGATAATATTCATTATTTACTAGAGGAAGTTGTCTTTCTCCTCCTTTCGTTCTCTCTTGCTCCATTTTTAGAGTTAATGAAGAGACCATCTTCTCAGAAAGTGTGCAGAATTTCCCAGTGGCATTACAGGATTGACTCTGATCCTTGCATGTGTGAAACTCAGCAGTTGGCAGAACGAAGATGCTGTTGCAGCTTCAAACCTCTAATCAGCGATGCAGGAATGCCGCAAAGAAAAAAAAAGTCACCAAATAGTAGGATAGTCAATGATAAACGGCTGCATATCCAATTTTTCAGACAGCTGTTGTCTTTGCAGCCATTCATTGTGTCCAGCCATGCATGAGTTCAAGCGCACTGTGGGGGAGGACATGGGATCCTGATGGGCTAAATTCACTACAATCCATGTCTGTGAAGGAGGAAGTGTTGTAGAAAAAGATGTATCTCAGAGGGAGGATACTAAAAGAAGTAACCAATTATGAGGCTAAAGGCCAAGGACAGAATACTAAACCAGACTATACAAGAAATCTCATCAAGTTATTCTGTTTTCATGATGTTCTGATACAAATGTGACGAAATATACACTCACCAGATACTTTTTTAGGTTCACTTGTTCCACTGCTAGTTAACACAAACATCGAACCAGCTAAGCACCTGACAGCAGCTCAGTGCATTTAGTTACATAGACATGCTGAAGACGACTTGCTGACGTTCAGAATGAGGAGGAGGATTTAAGTGAGTTTGAAGGCTGCATGTTGTTGGTCTGAGTATTTCAGAACCTGCTGATATTCTGGGATTTTCAACAGTGTGCACAAATAGACAGAGTTCTGGAAGTTCATGCAGAGATTTCCAGCAGAGAATAATGTCTGGTTTTTATGCAGTGTCATCTGAGGTCCCTGAGATAAAAGTGGAAAGTTTGTCTTTATTTTGAATTTAACAAATAGCACTTTGACTTTATGAAAAACTGCAATGGAAACACAGCTAATAATGTGTGTGATATGTGATGATTTTAGCTGGGTGGAGCCATCTGTCATAGCTAGAGTTTAGGTTGTTTGGGTTTCCAGTTTTATTTTGGTATCATTTCCTGTTTTGGTTTCATGTGTTTCTGTTTAGCTTTCTAATTTCCCGTTGATTAGTTCCACCTGGTTTCATTTAGATCATTCATCCCACTTGCGTCTTGTTGGTTTTCTTTGGTATTTATACTTCTTGGTTTCTGTTCTTGAGTGTGGCTCATCAGTCATATTTAGTTTTTCTGTATTAAGCTACTCTTTATTAGTATCTGATTTGTACTGGCATCGTGATGAACGATATTTGCCATGGATCGATACTAAAATTATTAGTATGGCCCAGCTTTATTGATGTTTAAGTGTGAAATGGGCTGTGAAAGGTAAAGCAAACCAAAGAAGTATACAAGCAGCATCTATAAAGGGTACAAAGCCCCTTAAACGTTGTCTCTCCAGTGTGTGATATAAAATGTGACCTTAGGTTTGATAGAACTACAAAGGAAATACATACATATAGATATTAGTGCATTATTAAATCAATATGTGAACATATTTCATATCTGCATATGTTCATTTTTCACTGTAAATATAGATTATAAAACAATTTCTCAGCATTAGTCATCAAAATGCCTCCCTGTTTTCCTCTCAGTATTTACCTCTGTTTTCCCTCAGTTTCCTTTGCCAGCTCCTCTGTCAGCATCCTGCATGGATCTCCTCCTTCACCCAATCTGGAGGAGAGGCGGCGCTCTCAATCTACGCTACACAGC
>JBAMHV010000024.1:3119331-3130837 GCA_037177535.1 Pseudomugil gertrudae
GAGTGTGTGTGTGTATGGTTGTTTGTCTATGTGTGTTGGCCCTGTGATGGACTGGCAACCTGTCCAGGGTGTACCCCACCTCTTGCCCAATTCTGGCTCCAGCATCCAATCAAGCACTGGATTCAATCCAGAATGGAAATGATAAACTTGTAGATAAATTTGCAGTCCTCTACCTCCTCCCAAAATAGACTGTTCTTGGGTTATTTATGTTCCTGCCACATGGACAGTACCAGGTAAAATGATGCTGCCTGAATAAGTCATGTCTGGGCACTTTCTATTGGATATATTTTAAACACGTGGAGATTCAGTCCCATGAACCTGCATCTGAGCTTCGTATTGAGTGTGGTTGACTAGATTAGTCCTTTACCACACCTGATCCTGTAACTCCAACCGCAGCTTTGATTTTCTTGAGATTTGATTCTAATTTTGACATTTATTGTTTTTTGTTTCCCAGATTCCACATCAGAGGTGATGAGTCAGGAGTCAGTGGGATTCTGCTAGAATGTCTTCAACCCTAGGACTCCCAACCACAGGATCAAATGTGACAGTTAGTATAACCAGAGTCCACTTACATCCCCATTGTGTGTTCGTAGAGTTCTGGGGCAACTTTAGCCAGGATAGGAAAGCAGATTATGAGCGTTTAGCAAAAGCCATCCAGTCTCCTGAAGCTGCATTTAACGACTCAGAAGGAAACCCCGGTGACAAATGTTTGGTTCAGGTAGATGATACTTGGTACAGATCTCGCATAGTCTCACGAAATGGCTCCAGATACAGTGTTTTTCTCATTGACAAAGGGATGACATGCAGTGCCACAACTAGCACCCTAGCATGGGGTAAGAGGGAGCATTTTCATCTCTGTCCTGAAGTGGAGTTTTGTGTGTTGGCCAATGTGTTACCGCTGTCACTGGAGAACAGATGGTCTGCAGTGGCTCTGGAGTTTCTCAAAACTCTCACTGGAAAATATTTGCAAGCAGATGTGCAAGATGTCCTGCAGTCACACAGAGTGCTTGTCCTACATATCCCTTCCATATCCCAACAAATGTATGAGATGGGATTTGCAAAGAGGATTTCTCCAATTGCATTTCAGAACTTTGTCCTCATGTCACTGAACTCTGAAGGTGGAGCTGAAGCATCTCTGGCTGTTCAGCATCTCTCCAAGGGTACAGGCGAGCAGCTGCACAAGCAAGAGCAGTTCATGTATCCAGAACTGCCTGGAGGAACTGTGGAAAACGTTGTTGTTACGGAAGTGACAAATCCACAGAGGATCTTCTGCCAATTAAACGTTTTCTCCCAAGAGCTGAAAAAACTCTCCAATCAGCTGACACAGAGCTGCGAGGGCAGAATGTCTGGTTGTGTAATGAGATCTGAACAGATTGGGTCTCCATGTGCTGCAAGAGGAAGTGATGGGAGGTGGTACCGCTCTATTCTGCAGCAGGTATTCCCACAGAATAAACTGATGGAAGTATTGAATGTTGACTACGGTACAAAACAGCTTGTTCACGTGGGTAATGTAAGACCATTGGAGGCTGAGTTTTTCAGGATGCCAGTCGTCACCTACATCTGCTCGCTTCATGGACTCATTGATACAGGGATGGGATGGACAGCTGCTCAGATCGACTTCCTCAGATCCCTCCTGCTACACAAGAGAATAATAGCCAGATTTGAGTATTATAGCATCTCTGAGGGTGTCTACTATGTTTCCCTTTATGGTGACAACAACACAAACATAAATAGCCTGTTTGGTTCCAAGGAAAGCTGTTTGCTTGAGTTTGAGAAACCACTTTTGGATTATGCTCTCCAAGGAGCGTCGTACAACCACCTACAGCCATCGCAACAAAAAGAGACGATAGCTCCTGGACGAGATGTGGAAGAAAAAGGAGCCAAACCAGTAGCAGGCGTGCTGCCTGTTGAGGATCTCTCTCTAAACTCCTCACACATGGCAGTTGTTCATCATGTATCCAACCCATCTGAGTTTTGGATTCAAACTGAAACCTACAGGATGGAGTTGGATGAACTATTGGATAGCATTGGGCATCTGTATCAGGATTCAGCGAGTACAGATGTGGTGAGAAATCCAACTGTTGGGCTCTACCTTGCTGCCAAGGCAGAAGACGGTGAGTTTTACAGAGCAGTAGTGACTGAAGTTGATGAGACACAAGTCAAAGTGTTCTTCTTTGATTATGGAAACACAGAAGTTGTTCAAAAGAATAACATCAGGACCCTGCCGTTGGAGTTTCAAAAGCTGCCACAGCTGGCATTGAAATGCTCCCTGGCTGGTGTCAGGCCAAAGGGTGGGAAATGGCATCAAAGTGCTTCTGAATTCTTCATCCAAGCAGTCACAGATAAAGTGCTAAATGTCCACGTAAAGGCAAAGAACAATGACGGATATGTTGTCCAACTAACAGACCCCGAAGCCCACGGCCAAAAAGATGTTGGTACGCTTATGTGCACTTCTGGCCATGCTGAGACTGCTGAGTTACAGACACGACCCAAAGCCAAAAATATGCCACAAGTTGCCATTTTATGTCCAACACAACCTTCTGATGAAAGACTCTTTGGCATACATGGTAAGACCAGATTCTCTTTTCAAAACCAAAACTTGGTTGGTCCTGCTAACGGTAACAGAGGAGTTCCTACTTTTAAAGAGAAAATGTTTCCTATCGGAAGAGTACTAGATGTCAATGTGTCCTACATTGAAAGCCCAAATGACTTCTGGTGCCAGCTGGTACAAAATGCAAGCCACTTAAAATTGCTCATGGATGACATGCAGGCTTACTACGCAGGCAGCGAGTTTAAGTCTGACATAGAGGCTGCTTGTGTAGCTCGACACCCTGAAAACAGATTGTGGTACAGAGCCCTTTTAATTCGCAAACACGAAACTCCTCATGTGGATGCCTTGTTTGTGGACTATGGGCAGACACTGATGGTCTCTGTCTATGACTTGAGGAGGATTTGCCCAGAGTTTCTCACTCTGCATGGCCAAGCTTTTCGATGCAGCCTCCTAAACCCCATTAATCCCACATCTGCCGTAAATGACTGGAGCGAAGAAGCAAAGGCAAAGTTTCAAAACTTTGTAAAAACTGCTGCATCCAAATTTGTGGATTTGAAGTGCACCATCTATGCAATCATGTACAGTGTAGAGATGGTCACTTACAACATTGTGAACCTTGAGACTCCCTTTGAGAGCATCTGCACCAGTATGGCCAATCTAGTCTCGAGTGTTTCTCCAAACAAAGCCACTAGGCCATCTTTTCGTTTGAACACATACTACTATTCAACTCACAATGTCAAAATGGGGACAGAGGAACAAGTCACAGTGACGTATGTGAACAATGTCAATCAGTTCTACTGCCATCTTGATAAAAACACGGATACGATGAAAAATCTAAAGGTGAAAGTGAGCAATCTGTGCCATCAGCTCGAGAAGCAAAAACTCCCATCAGTCTTTGGAACCTTGTGCTTTGCAAAGTACACCGATGGGGAATGGTACAGGGCTCAGATCAAGACAACAAACCCAAAGATACTGGTTCACTTTGTAGATTATGGCGACACTATTGAAGTGGACAAATACAATTTGCTCCCAGTTCCCAAAGAAGCCAATTACATCATGTCTGTGCCAGTGCAAGCCGTCGTGTGCGGCCTCTCGGATATTTCTGCTCACGTTCCAGATGAAGCAAACAGCTGGTTTGAGAAGATGGCACCAGACTGCAAATTTAAAGCGCTGGTTGTTGCCAGAGAACCTGATGGGAAGTTGCTGGTAGAGCTGTATCACAACAACATTCAGATTAATGCAAAAATCAAGAAAATGTTCCAGGTTGAGATGAAGGAAGAGCACAGGGTTGTTAAACAGGGTTGGAAAGCTTCAGAGAGTTTAGCAAAAAAGACAACAAAGTCTTTTTCAGAACAAGCTACATACCCTGAAGACCATACACAAGCTCCACAGAAGAATCCTTTGTCCTCCATGCAGCCCTCACATCAAACAAGGGTTGAGATAAAAATGACTGCTGTGAATCAGAAGCCTGTGCACCACGTTCATGAAAATGTTCCCAGGATCAAGCCTATGCCTCGGGAACTCTACAAGCCTATGCCTCGGGAACTCTACAAACCGCCACATCAAAGACCAAGTTATGGCTCTGAACTTTCTGAAACTCAGATGAAACCTAGAAAAGACAACCTCCTTGCTGACACCAAGCATCTCGAGTCTAAACCACCTGCCATTGTATCCCAGAAGGAAAAGGATGCTGAAAAACTCCCGAGACTGAGGGACCTGCCTTTAAAAAGCATCACACCTGGTACAACGATGGATGTCTATGTCTCCCACTGCAACAGCCCGTTGAGTTTCTATGTGCAATGTGTAAATGAAGAAGAAGAGATGCTTTCTTTGGTAGAAAAGCTCAACGATTCAAATTTGGTCCCGGAGGTCGGTGAGCTCAAACATGTAAATCCAGGGGACCTCATTCAAGCAGAGTTTGCAGAAGATTCCTCGTGGTACCGAGCAGTTGTAAAAGAAGTCCACAACAGTGGTACAGCTGTTGTTGAGTATATTGATTTTGGAAATACAGCTGTGATGCCCATTTCCAAAATGGCCAAACTCCACAAGTCACAGTACGGATCACCCGTGTACAGCACACATTGCATGCTGAGTCATGCTGCGACTATTGGGGAGGAGAGAGCGCTCGATCCAGGTGTGGTGTCTGCTTTCAATAAGGACGTTGGAGGCAGTGGAGAAAAGCTGCTCCAGTGCCAATTCATCCGGCAGGTGGGATCTGTGTGGGAGGTCAGACTAGTAGACGGTGGTGTGGATCTTGTGTGTAAAGTGTCCGCTGGAGATCCTCAAATCACTACAGAGAGACCAATAGAGGAGGATGTAGAGAAATCCCAGGCAAAGCCATGCTCTTTATGTTACACTCACCAAGAGTTTTCAGAAGGACAGCAGCTAGAGGCCTACATAACTACCATAAATGATGCTCAGACCTTCTGGTGTCAGTCTTCTTGCACAGAAGAACTGGATAAAATCACATTACGTGTCACAGAAATTGCTGATGAAGCAGGTAAATGCATGAAACCAGATGGTCTCCTCCCTGGTAGTCCGTGCATCGCTCTCTACACCGATGATCAGCTTTGGTATCGAGCAGAGGTCATCAGCAAAGATGGAGATGAGCTGTCTGTTCTTTTTGTAGACTATGGAAACAAGTCTCTAGTCAGGATCACTGACGTGAGAGACATTCCTCCCGTTCTGGTGAATATTCCACCACAGGCATTTCTGTGTGAGCTCCAAGGCTTCGATTCTCCACGTGGGTCTTGGGACAGCTGTGCAGCCAATGAGCTGTCCACACTCACAGTGGACAAGTTGTTGCAACTCGCTGTCACAAGAATAACAAGAGCAGAAGGGAAACTCAAGTACTTGGTGCAGATTGAGTGTGAAGGCCAAGTAATAAACGATGTGATGAAAACCTGGTGGAAGTGTGTCGCAGAAGACTTGCCTGATTTGACCTGCTCGCTGGAAAAACAACTGCAGCTTGACTCCCACGCTGCAGTAGCGGATGATAAACTACAGCAACCTGAAATCCAAACCTTTGATGGTATTGCTCATTCCGAGCTTGTTGACTTTCACACGACAGAAAGCAGCTCACCTTTAGCGAGTAGTCCAAAGAGCAACGAGTCCCTTGAAGGTTTAGCTGTTGTGGAGTCTCCAAAAGAGGAACTTTCCATTGTTGACACAGTGATGTCTCCCAAGGATTTTTTGCAAACTGATAGTGGCATAGATGAAAGCCTGTTGCTTCCAATCAACAAGGATGAAGCAATTTTGTCTTTAAGCTGTGATGTGAAGGACTCTGTCAAAGGCAATGAGGATGTGGATTCAACTCTGGAGGAGGAAATTGTGGAAACAATCGATAAGCCGGACACTGAAACAGCTGATGAGAAAGAGATGAATCCCTCTACCTACAGTCTGGACATCAAGCTTTTTTCTGGTAAGTGGCACATTTGTTTTGGTTAGTACTCGGTACAATGCTGTTAGGTGCATTGTTACTGGTTACAATATAAATAAATGACTGTATGTTGCTTTTATCCCCACTCAAAGATCCAGTAGAAGATGATGGAAAAGCTGTTGTTTCAGAGGGAACCTCTTTGTCTGCTCCAACAGTAGCAAAAATGGTAATGTTTACTTTGTTTTGAACATTTTTTTTATCTAAACTATGTGTAGACAGACTTTATCAAAGTTAATGAAATAAATCTAAAGTTTCTTCTGAAGCTGCACTGCAGGAGGCAACACAAACAAAACAAGTGCAGGAAACAAACATAAGTCCAGAATAATTTCCTGAAGTTTGGATCATTTTCATACATATTCTCAGTGGTGATATTATTTGTCATTGAAAATTATGTAAAGTTCTTGAAAATAACTTCAAACAAGAAATTATACATCTGTGTAAAGTTATTTTCAATAACTGTAGAAATCCTGAGGTTTAATTTGAGGTAATATCAGGCTGCTTGCTCACTGTTTATTTCCTCTGTCTGAGATTTACTCCACTGTTTCTGATTGCTGTGTATGCAGAGCTTCTCTGACATCAGTTTTTCACACATTTTCATTTATGTCGCACATTGCCTGAGATGTATATGAAATTAAACGGTTACTTTTATTGTGTGTTTGTTCTCATCAGGCTGAGTTGGAGCATCTCTCCACTGTTTGTCAGCAGGCCTGTGGTGAGTGCCTCCTATATTTTCTCCTGCCATATTTAAAACAGAAAAAATTAAGTTTAGCTTTTTTGTCAAGCACATAGGGCTGTTGAATTAATCAAGAATTAATTGAAACTACCATTCTGAGCCAACAAGCAATACTAACTGATTAATACTCAATACTCTGATTGGCTGCAAGGTGTCCATTTACGTGATATAGGACCGAGCTGCAGGTTCTATGGCCAGTGCTGGTTATCTTGGTAATGTGTCACAGCGACAGAAATTAGTCTACTCGGCCACAAAAAAAACATTATATTATTAGTAATTGATTAAATATTTATGTAAGTGACCATGAAATAAGTGGGATAATGCCCTTTTGAGGTGTCTATCATCAGAAAATAATAAACTCTGTCATCTAATAATTTTTTTAGGTTTTATTCCTTACATATTTTACAATATTTGCTCTTCTATTATAAAAATATTGACAACAGAAATTTCTGTTAGCGTTAAGGGCTAAAAATAAAACGATACTGAAATAATTGCTAAATAATAATAATTAATGTAACCTGTTAAATAAGTGTGATATTGATTTGAGGTTAAAGCCCTAAAAGATATGTTTTAAACTCCTGAACTTAACTGAATATGTTCACATTGTCTGAAGACTGATTTGATTGTAAGGTTTCCTTGTAGAGACGTCCACAGAGGAGGAAGAGGAGCTCTGTGCTCACACACAAGCTGTGTTTCAGAATGACTGTGAAGGTGAAGCAGCAGCCTCGGGTTACCATGAAGATACATCTTCAGGTTTGTTGACATTTTACACGATTATTTATGCACCTCTCAGGTAGATCGGCTTCAATTTTTTTTGTTCTGATAAGTTAGTATCCTCCCCACCACCACACACACCACACACACACACACAGATCCATTAGTCATCTTTAATTGTGTTTTTCCTCTGCAGACACTGAAGCAGCTACCAGTGAACCAAACTGTTCCACAGTTTCCTCTCCAGGAAAGGTAAAATGTTTGCTATAGTTGGACTTGGAGGCTTCTTTGCCTTTAGTTTTATTTTCATGGTATTTAACGATATTCTGAGGCCATACTGGGATCTTGAGTAAGAATGTTTGCCAACTAGCTCAAACATCCTCTTATTTTGCTCATATATATCAAACTTGACCAATATATTTAACTATTCTGCATCATAGCTCAGTAAGACAGGTTGTGACCATATATTAGGCAGATGTAGGATTTTCGACAATAATCTTAAATCAACCTTGAAACTGTTGATAATATATTCAGTGATGCTGGATTGGACTCTGTTGCATTTATTAGATCTTGAATAAGATCTGCACAGAGATTCAGTCGTTAGAATCTGGTGTGTGGGAACAAAGAGACACACTTTCAGGAGAGGTTCCCCACTCCTGTTTTAGCTGAACTATGAGGCTTCTTCAGCTTTAATTGTATTTTCAGGCTATTTAATGATATTCTGGGGCCATTGTTGTGAATGTTCCATCAGTTTTTTACTTGGTAGCTAAAAGTTGTTTTGCTTCACGAAACACTATTTGTTCAAATGCAAACTAAATTAATGTATTTAGACTATTTTTCTGCATCATAGCTCAGTAAAACTGTTAATACCTTCAGTGTTGCTGGAATGGACTCTCTTGTCTTTATTAGATCTGGAATATTGTCTTTATTGCTATTCAGGGTGACGAGGTTGCAGAGCTGACCTGTGTTGAAGAGAGCCTTTTAACAGTCTGTACAGGTATGACAATGTGGGAACTGCGTGTTGTGTTCACTACCAGACTTTATCTGGAACACACTGCTGCTTCATCTGAATTAACATGAGCTGTAGATTACTCCTATTATTCTCTGTGTTATATGATTTTTTGTCTCACTGCAGTTCTGGAAGAGCCAAGTGTTGCAGGACAAATGACTATTGCAGGAGAAGCATGTCCGAGCTGTGTGACGGAAGAAATAACAACTTCTATCATGGTCAGCTTCTATGTGTCTATCATGCATCAGACTTTTTAGTTATGTTATTGACCAAACAGCCCAACAAAAATGAGGAAAACAGTTAGTAAGTAGATAAAATGAGGTTTCAGACCAAGGTGTTTGTTCTGATGGGAGTGTTTCCACTGAAGATGCTGAAATAAAACACATTCACTCTTGTTAATTACCTCACGAGAAGTTAGAACTTTTTTCTTATTCTCAAGGCAGCAAGAAGAAAAAAGTTGTTTTGGTCTGTTCAGTTTTTCTCCATGATAAGTTTTAGCCATGATAATGCAGGGATTACTGGGGAGGGGGGAGAACAAGGGGTGTCTGTTTTATGTTTAATGACTACTAGACCCTCTTATTCATGCTTAATGAGAAACTTTGTGGGAGACAGGGGGAAGTGAAAGTGTTTCTAAATGCCACATGTTGTGTATATGTTAGTACTTTTCCTTTGTTTCATTGTGCTTGTGCTCATCAGGCTGAGTCGGAGCGTCCTTCCTCTATGTGTCCAGAACAGCAGTTCTGTGGTGAGTATTTCTTAAATTTGCTTCTGCTGCAAATGAAACAGATGTTGGCTTTATGGAAAGAAGTCTTCAAGACATGTGGATACCAGTGTGCTTAAAACTCTTATTTGGTACATCTTGGGAAGTGCAGTAATCCTCAAAGTTCATGGATGAAGTTAAGCGACATTAGGACCTTTTGTCTGTCTGTGTCTGCTTTACAGAAGGCTACCACTGTATCTTATATGCATCACAAATAAACATCTACCTATAAGTCATGGTGAACAAAGTTCCATGTACTCTAGAACTTACCAGTCATCACATTTCATTAACACTTACGCTGCTTTTCCATTAGTGACTACTCTACTCTACTGACCCGGCAGTACTCGACTGCTTTTCTATTACAAGTCGCAATCCTCTAATGTGGGACGGGTCCCCCCGCGCAATCCGACTCTCTCAGGGTAAAAAAAAAAAAAAGGCATTGCACGGGGTCACAGAACACCACAGAAAAAGACAGACAAGAAGATAATAAAAGACCTCGCGGTAACTTTTTACCTGGGGCTCAGATTATGGTTATTGATGGAAAATTGACTCTTGAAACAAATCAAGAGACGTCGTCAGAGGTCAAGACAAAACGCTGGATCCCATCAGGCCAATCAATGGACGCCAGCCTGTGGACGTCACGCTAATAACCACATGACCCGACACGCTTGGAACCACAACAGAGTAGGTAAAGCAAAAGTATCTACACGGTCAGACAAATCCTAATGGAAACGCTCTGTTTCTGGGTGGAGTCGTGTAAGGTCGGGTAGAGTAGGTACTATTGGAAAAGCCTCTTATGTGCTGAGGCTAATTCAGTACTAAATTCAAGGATTCAAATGCTCTGATGTAAAAAAATCTGGGATATGATTTCTTGATTTATTCTACATTTCTCTGACATGTCAGTTCAAAAATAGATGTCATTTGTACATTTTCCTGTGTGGGAAGTCAGAACATCCGTTTCAGGTAAATAAAGAAAAGGCCTCCCCCCTTTCTCCACAGCGACTTCCTCGGAGCAGGATGATGTGCCGTGTGCTCCCAGTGCTCCCACTCATGTAAAGGTAATATTGTTAGCATAGTATTGAAGTTGTATCAAGGTCAGTTTTGTGATTAATAAATGTCAATTTGACTGTTTACAGTATTAAGATGTATTATTTATAGATTTATAAAATATTTGATATGATCACATTTAGATAACATCTGTGTCAGTGCCAGAAGATTTGTTTCTGAATGACTCTGAAGCTGAAGCAGTGGCCACACATCACCCTGAGGATGAACCTTCAGGTTTGTTGACACCACTCAAGATCATTTAAACACATTTTAGGCAGAAGACAGTACCACAATGCGAGATTGACATACCTGTTGACTTACCCAGACATTCAGGACCTGGAAAAGAGGTACTGTATCAACTTTGTAATTCAAGCCAGGGTTTTTTCACAACCAGTGCACACTCACATAAATGGGAAGGAGTTTACTTCTGATCAATCACAAAAGTGGAGAAACTCTGCATAGCAGCTACTTTTCCATGGAGGAGCAGATATTCAGAAATATGAAGAAATTAAACATCCAGGCCAAAAGCAACACTGTTGCCACAGCAACTGCCAGGAAAACTGATTGGTTCTTATATTCATTGATCTCTTATCCAGAACATACAGTGCACCAGAGCAGGTTAGCTGTTCAGCATAAGTTATCAGGGGAAATAATCCAGTGAGAAGTGAAACGTAGTATGGACAACCCCAAATTTAACCCTCAAGTTAGCTTTGTAAAACAAATCCTGCTTTGTAGTTCAGGCCTCAGATCTTGTTCATTTTGCCTTGGTGCTTGTTTACATTGGGCCTGTCCAGCTCCAGTGCTGGAGAGATACTTCCTGTAGGTTTTAAACATCTCATGTTTCAACACACCCGAGTCAGACTCCGGTTTGGGCAGAACTTAATAAGCTGCTAAGGACTTTAGTTTAATTTAAATGAGGTCTGTTGCAGCAGAAAAAAACTTTAAAACTTTAGGAAATGTGTCTTAATTGACCGAAATCAGACATTCCTGATTGACATGCTAATTTGAATTTTATTTTTAATAAAACAATAATCCCCAGGTCCACTAGATGTCTCTGATGGTGCGTTTAACACCGAAGCAGCCACCAGTGAACCAAACGACCTCACAGTTTCCTCTCCAGGAAAGGTAAAACATTTTCTTGTTGGACTGTCTCAGACGAAGGTACGTTCTATCAGTTGTTTCCACGGCATAAAACACAGCAGCAGAATCAAGAAAACGAGCTGTTTTTCGTTTTTTCGTTTTGTGCAGAAAAC
>JBAMHV010000024.1:3130937-3151303 GCA_037177535.1 Pseudomugil gertrudae
TCCTCCTCCATGCTTCACGGTGGGAACCAGGCATGTAGAGACCATCCCCACACCATCACACCTCCTCCTCCATGCTTCACGGTGGGAACCAGGCATTTAGAGACCATCCATTCACCTTTTCTGCGTCGCACAAGGACACGGTGGTTGGAACCAAAAATCTGACATTTGGACTCATCAGACCAAAGCACAGATTTCCACTGATCTAATGTCCATTCCTTGTATAGTCTCTTCTGGTTGTTGCCTGTCCTTAGCAGTGGTTTCCTAGCAGATATTCTACGATGAAGGCCTGATTCACACAGTCTCCTCTTACTGTAACAGTTGTTCCAGAGATGAGTCTGCTGCTAGAACTCTGTGTGGCATTGACCTGGTCTCTAATCTGAGCTGCTGTTAACCTGCCAGGCTGGTGACTCGGATGAACTGATCCTCCGCAGCAGAGGTGACTCTTGGTCTTCCTTTCCTGGGGCGGTCCGCATGTGAGCCAGTTTCTTTGTAGCGTTTGATGGTTTTTGAGACTGCACTTGGGGACACTTTCAAAGTTTCAAAGTACTATACTTCCACATGTGTTAATTTATAGTTTGGATGCCTTCAGTGTGAATCTACAATGTTCATAGTCATGAAAATAAAGAAAACTCTTTGAATGAGAAGGTGTGTCCAAACTTTTGGTCTGTACTGTACATATATATACATATATATATATCTGAGCTTTCTGGAGCCACAACTGACTGAGTGGAATAAAAAGAAGTAAAGCTTTTTAGGTCTAATTTGTTTTCAGGATTTAATATGATCAGCAACAACTTTTGTTTTTCCCTTAGAGGCCCAGTTGTCAAGGACAACCCATCTCACTCTGATCATCAGGGACGTCTCTGCTGACATTGTTCCTCCTGATCCGCTGTCAGAGCAGTAACCACCCTTTTTTTTTTCCTTTTGTTTGCAAATAGAAGTTAAGTCTAAATGTTCACGCTTTCTGTTTCAAATGGCTTTGCTTGTTTGTTTTGAGTGTTCAGTGCCAGGCTTTATTTCAATCAGCAGGTCACGCTTAACATTTGACCTGTTTACTTTAAGAGCCAGAGAAAAATGATTTAACCTTTGTGATGTTCTGTTAAGTCACATGCCCTTTGTGTTACCATAATACTAATTTGAATGGCTGTTTGTTTGAAATGTGCCTGTTTTGAGGGTTTTTGTTATGACAATAAAAATGACAAGTGTGCACATACATGCTGGTTTTCACTCGTGTTGGTGCCCAAAGCTATTAATTACAGTAGAACTAAATGTACCCAGAAGCAGAAAGAAAAACAGAAAGCTTTAAAAACTTGTATACAAGCAGATTTATTGGATTTCTCTTGTGTAAAAAAATTCTGATCTGAAGTGTATAAAAGGGTTTACATCATTCACATACTGGGAGCTGCTCAGTGCAGCCTGTTAGTGTTTTCTAATGCTGTAAATGTCGCATTTTATCAAGATGGATGCATTTCATTGGTAATGTTGGCTAGAATGAGAATTCATATCGGCCTGAAATCACCTTTTCTATCCATTAAATAGGATTCTTATTACAAGGCTAATCACACAGCAATCATAGAGAAGCTCGTCTCTGCCGGAAGATCACATATCCACAGGATTTGCCTAAGATAACATTCCTCTGTTGGCTTTAGATGCACAGATTAAACTGATTACAAGGATTATTTAAGAAACAGCTGCTAAGAGATTAAACCAGCAGTAAAAGGAAGTCTTAAGCTGCTTGTTGCAACATTCAGGCCTCATGGAACAAACGCCACCACAGAGTTTCACCTGTAAGAAAAAAAGATCCTCCCTGCTGAAGAGGTAGACTGGTTCAATGGGATCATTGCAGTGATTCCAGAGAGGCACGAGTTGACCACCAGGTTGTCCCTGCTGCATGGGCAGTAGTTCACATGGCGGACTGAAGCAGGATTACATTGGTTCCCTGGATGAGGTTTTCATCTTCACCATTAATCAGAGGGTCCCACTGGTTGAAGTTCTTCTCCAGACCTGCAAAATCCCAGATAATCTGTGAACTTTGCTGACTTGACTTGCAGCTAGCGGTGCACATGGGGTTTTTATTTACCAAGATGGCGTTGCAGAAAGGCCAAAGTTGCTTTGTTGGAAAGGTTGATGGCAATTTCTGGGTCAAGCTCTCCCTTTAATTTCATCAGCTTCCCGATCCAATTACCTGTCAGGAAAGTGAAGTCTGGAAAGCTCTGGTGGACTGTCCCTCTGCAGAAACGCAAAGAGAAGTTTGGAATCAAGTTGCAACACGGGTTATATAGCCTGCCCGATCCCTCCATCGTACCTGATGGTGATCATTTTCCTCTGTATAACTGCTGAGTCTAGCTTCTTCATGCGACTAATGTTCCCTGCCCAATGGAACTTTTCGGAGTTGATGAAGAATATCGGCTGCTTCACTCGAGGAAAGATCTCATCATTTAAAGGAAACATCCAGGCGTCGAGAGCTATTCCACACCTGGATAGAGGACATGGGTTTGGACTGATGTAGGTACTTACTAAGGATGTAGCTTGAAATGAATGTCAAATCAAGTTTGTTCAAGAAAATATTCAACCAACACACTGCTGGTAACTGAGAAAAATGTGTTTTTAAATATGGAAGCTAAGACTACAGGCGCTGCATGGATGGCTTCGTTTCAGCGATGCTTTTCCAACCACTGCATCTGTGGTTGCAAACCTCCATCATATCCAGTGAGAAGCACCCCATATGATGATGGTACCAGTGCCGGGCCTCATTGCACGAGTGGCATTAGGTAAGAAATGTCTGATCTGAAAATTATTTCTGTTTTAGTGTGGACACATCTTTGATTCAACACCTAAAGTTGCCCCGAGTACGTCTGACTTTTTGGTTCACAAACATTTCTGCATCCCGTTTGCCAAGAGCGAGTCATAACAGTCTGTTATTGCCTAATCTAGCCACTGTCGCCCATTCCTCAGGTCCCCGTGTTTAGAATCAATCATTCTTTCAAATCTGACTAATATCCTGAGGAAGATGTTATCAGGATAAAGTGTTTATTTCCACCACAAGCTGCTTTTATTTTTCGTCCCGTAAAACCAGGCTGTCTTCCACATGCTTGGAGGGTCTCCTACATGTTTTATGGTGTTCTCTCTGGCTGCTCTGGTTAGTGGTTGTATAGACACTTCCTCTTTGATTCAGAGCTCTGCTGTTCCTTCAGGATTACCATCAGCTGCTTTGTTACCTCTCTGATTAACACTCAGAGTATTTAATATACTCTTGGAACGACCTCTGACCCGTCTCAGCTTTGAGAGTGCCTCTGTCTTTGCCGTCTGTTACAGATGGACCAGGCTGTCTTCCATATCTCATATATGACATGACATATCTCAGTTTATATATATTAAAAAGTCATCAGCTGTTTCTCGAGTGTCCTGCCAGAGAGCAACTCCAGTTAGGAGAGCTACTTCTGACTGGCTTTACTGGGTCTTCTCACACACTATTTTTCACTATTTAAAACATCACTTCAAATTATCTGGTGACTGAAAGCCTGAATTAACTAAACATTTTTTACTAGTTACTATTAGTTATAAAAAATACATACTTGAATTTAACATCTTTGCACAAAGCTTCTATAACTGTTGCCCCCCCGAAGGAATGCCCCATTACTGCTGCCCTGCACAGATCCATGGAGTTCTATTGGTCAGAAGACAAGAGGACATGCATGATGAGTAAGCAGAGACTGAAGATTCATATTTATCCTGTGTTTAGCTGGCTTACCTCCAGCGTTGTCCAGTCGAACTGTGAGTGCAGAACATTTTGCAAGGCGACTCCTGAGTTGATTTCAGTGAGTTTATCCAAAGCCAGAATGCATTCATCTGCTCTGTGTTTCACCTGAAATACAGACATTTAAAAAAGGATGCTAGTTCAAATTCATCTCTGTCTGTAGAAAAACAAAGTAAAGAATAAGTTTCCAAACAATTACTGATGACAAAGCATCAATGAATAAGGAAGTGGTTACCACCAGTATTGCGTTCTGGTGGAAATGTGCAGTTCAGCTGCACCTGGGTGCTAACGGTGCATGACATGACACTGGATTTTCCTTCCTGGTTTTGATCTAAAGTCTTTTACCTGCTTGTTTCTAAGGGGGAATTCGCTCTCTCCATGGAGTAAGGCTCTGTAGTACATCCATTCCTGTATCAGATCGTCTTCAGCTGAGGTTAATCTTTTTGCCACGTCCTTATTTGCCCCCTCCGATTCCGTCTTCTCACGAAAATAATACGTAGCTGAGGCCGACTGGTCTCTGTATGCAGGAGAGGGAAAGATTTCCTGTAAAACTAGTCGTTCAAATGGCAAGCAATAACTTGCAGCAGCAGAGATCATAACTTCCTTTACGCAATGATGAAACTTTTTGGTTTTAACAGTCTAATCAAACATCCTGTTTTGAGAGAATAGACCAAAAAAAAAAGCACATCTTTTGCACATTTATCAGAATTGTTAACCAAGTTTTTATCACTGAGGCTGCAGAATGATGATGTGCTTTGCTGACAGGCTGAACTGTCTGATCATCACTGCAGCCACATTAAAAGGGCCCGTCTCGCACAGCTATGACACCTTTTCTGTGCCGTCGGCCTTTAACCCGTTGCAAAAAATATGCATGGACAAACCAACTCAACTGGCGTGAGTGACACGCTAGCTGAGACCATTATGTTCATCTCCATATGGTCCCCTTGTCTCTATACTAAAAAGAAATGTGATGACCTGGTTTTTACTATTGTCTGCACACCCTTTCCACTCCTACTCAAAAGATAAACAGACAGCCGCTCGCAGAGGAGGCCTTGCTGTTAGCTGTTATTGTGGCAGTAGTCATTAAACACAGTTCAGATGTACAGAGTGGACACGTGTACACGTCTATTACAGATATCTGTGCCATTTGAAACCCATTTCATAAAATAAATTCTGCACTTAAAATGAAGATTTGTGCAAACTGCACTTACCTGTGTTCCACAGACGCCACAATGAAGCCCTGAGAGGCCAGTTCTACACATATAGCCGAATACAAAGTCCTAGGACACACCAGTTCCACAAAAAGCAGCCAACCAGTTAGTGGTTTTCAGGAACAAACACGGTAAAAACAGGGTTCAGATGAGTGTGTGTGTGTGTACCTGAATGCTCCGAGGCCATGGGAGAAGATGATTACTGGGCACTTTTCATTACATTTAAATGGAGCGTCCACATAAGCTGGGATCTTATAGGACCCTGAAATTAACCATTAAGACGTGAATTAGCTTAACATTTGAACTACCTCCCACCATCACCACCTTATGAAATCACATTATTGTTGTTTGATGGTTCTACTCCAGCCTGCTCTGATTTATCATCTAAACAAAGGAGCTTTGATGTCCACACTGGAAACTCATGAAGGAAAATCAACAACATTACTGAGATTACATTTCACAATCAGAATATATCAGTATGTCCTGAAATGAAATAAATGTCTTTTTCCTCTTTATGCTATGAGAGTACTAGCTCCAGATTAGCTGCTTTAAACCACCAGCTTTTTAAGCCACACCATTTCCTCGTTTGAGCTCTAAGATTATTCCTTTGTTTGTTTTTATGATGTTGCTCTTTTTATTCAGTTTAAACCAAGATGTTTCCACAGTGGTGCTATATCTTCTGGCTTTGCATGCAATTCCATAACGCAGGCATTAATGTGCTGGTTGTAAAGCGGAGCAGAATAGCTGGTGCCACTAAAATAAGATGAAACATTTTCTATAAGCTGTTCAACCTCTGAACAGAAATGGATGGAATTACTGTAATTTAGTTGCCTTATAATGACGAGAACCTAATGAAAATGGTGCATATGCTTCATTTCCTGTTGTGTAAAGACATTGTAGATATTCACCAAAGAGGTAGTTGAAAATTCTTTCACCGACACTCCTGTTTATTTTCATAAAATCTGCCAGGCCGTTAAAGTACTCTTTGTTCGGGACCCAGTCAGGTTCCTCTGCTTTGTCCATCTCTTGACAGGGATAGTAAAGTCTAAAGAAGCTGCCCTGTTAGGACAGAAAAAGAAAACATTAAAAGCAACTTCTATTGATTGCAAACAGGTTCCTTCATCCCAGCTAAAGTACAAACATACAGTTCTTCTATAAATCAGTGTTTTTCTTTCACCTGTGAAGTTTGGTCCATCATAAAGTCTGTGCAGCCCACAGCATTGGGGCCCTTGGCAGGAGGGATCCCAAGATTACTGCAGGAGTTCCCCATGGCAAAGAAACCGAGTGCGTACTTCCTCTGATCTGACAAAGAGACGCGGATTAGGGCAAATATGACACAATGTTTATGACCGAGTTGCTTTGCTTCTTCGCGTCGAACAAGATTTTATAAAACACTTCAGCTTTACTTACCAAAGTTCTGCTAAATGAATAAGCTTTAAGTTAAACTGGCTTGACTATAAACGGCGTTGGTACCATCTGTACAAAGGTTGACATTGAGCTCTTACCTGTCTTTGCCCAGTGGTAAATGTTCTTGACAGCTAACTGTACCAATCCTCCATAAGAAAACATCGACGGGCTAACATTCACGTTCTGGTTCAGCTGGTGGCCACAAAACAATAACAACGATTTAACTAAAAGAAGGCGGAGAAGCACTTGCAGTTCTATATCAATTTCGTTTTCGTAACATTACTGTCCTGTGTTACCACCTTGTACAAAGTTTTGTTACGGGTTGAGTCACCTGACCGCGGTTAGACTCTTATGTATGTGTCGACAAGCTACTGCTAGCATAAAAGCCAGAGCGATTGAGAGTAAGTGTTAAGTCACTGCGCAGCTGCTTGAGTGTCATCCCGCAAAAATTCCCTTAAAATACGACACGCCAAACTATATATATATATATATATATATATATATATATATATATATAAACAATTATCATACTATACAGCCAAACTGATAATTGTCCTACATGTCAGAGCGGCTTACATCCGCTTCCACAGGCTTGGTTTTCTATAAACGACTCTGGTTTGAGTCAGCCAGCCAGTCCCGGTTTTACAACAAAATCTGTAACCCATGCCCTATTTTCTGCTCATGCCACATGTGTCAACTGTATTTTTCAGGATGTAGTGGCATAATCATATAATCTAAATGAAATACACAATCAGATTAATGTATTTTTTAATACAGTATGTGATCTAAGTGGACTTATCCTCCCGGCCTTTAGGGGGCAGTAAAGGACGAACGTACGGAATCTGACCGCATAATGATCAAACGATGTAGAATGATGTGTGCTTTTTCACAGCCCAGTAAATGAGTTTTATTTATATGCCAGTGCTTTTGTTAAAATGAAGTTGGTGAGTAAAGAATTTAAAATTTAACTACATGTTTGTGTAGGCAGCTATGAGCACGGTGAAATATCTGAAAATGAACTTAAAGCACCTTATAAACGGCGTTGGCTTCGCAGCTAAAAGCAGTGTTTACTCTCATTCACCGTGGCTAGCGGAACAGCTAGGCTATACTGTAGTTTGTAAACAGTTTGCAGCCTATCCGGATGAAAAACTGTACTGAATCGAGCCTTTATTAAATTATATCATTTCAGGTTTTTAGACTGAAAGCAGCAAGCACCAGTTTTTAAATGGTAGTTTTCCACTTTTCTTTGTACTGGTGTATTATTGACGGCCGAGATCATGTTTTTTATTACAGTACTGTTTATCTGGACATCCTACATTACCTTGCAATGTCCTCAAGTTCAAGTCCACCACTATTATGCTGGACTGCGGACTGGACACAACATCAGTCCTCAACTTCCTGCCTCTTCCTTTAATCCACAGGTAAGGTATGTGCATTCATTCAGTCCTAGGTGGGACACGTCTCATTCATGTCTTGTGTTTTTGTTCTTTATCAGTCCAAGACTTTCCAAGCTTCCTGGCTGGATCTCAAAAGATGGAACAATTAATTTGGAAAAGGTATGAGCTTGTTGTTGTGTAGTGTTTGTATGTACAATGAGTTGTTTTGTGTGTGAGTAGGTAAGCTGTTGGGGTTATCGCTGACAGAGACCTACATATACAGGGAAATAATATCCCCTGTATTTTTCCAGGAGCTGAAGGAGTGCACTGGAAGGGTGTTTGTGGACTCACAGCCAGAGTTCTGCCTCCCTGAGGTACCTTACCTGGAGGATTTTAACAACACACTTTCATGCTTGCTAATTGTTTGTGTTTATTTGAGATATAAAACATTTTTTCTCTCCTCCCCATTAAATTTAGAAAAGCATCTCATTGTAGAATAACTATGTAACTGGTGGTAACAATGAGTCCTTTGCAACTTTGTCAACCAGAGAGAATTGCTGGATCTTTCCACCATAGATGTCATCCTCATCTCCAACTACCACTGCATGATGGCCCTGCCCTACATCACTGAACACACAGGCTTCACGGGGACTGTGTACGCCACTGAGCCCACCCTGCAGATCGGAAGGCAAGGACACGCATGGGATAAAAATGTCACTGTGATACAATGTTACCAGATTCTATAAACATTTTATCACTGTTTCAGTTACTTACTGTATGTTCAAGCTATTCAAACACATTTTGAGCTTTAGTTTAAATATCCAGCTTTTGTACTTCAACTATAACTATATGGGAGTTGATCATGTCTTCAGGTGATGGTGCTTATGTTTTGCTTCAAGAATTAGTACTTATTCCAACAAGTTTTATTTGTTGTAATAATCCACATTCATCTTCATCAGGTAGCTTGTTTGCTTCTTATGTGCAACCACACCTGTTACCTGCTAGATGGTTCCCTCGTATATGATGGAATTTATTCATTTGAGGTCACAAACACCGTTTGTGGAGCTTGCAGATGGGTTTCTCATTGTTCATGGTTTCCTCAGACTGCTGATGGAGGAGCTGGTGAACTTCATGGAGAGGGTTCCTAAAGCACAGTCTGCTACCTGCTGGAAGAACAAGGAAATTCAGAGGTAGAGGCAAGCAAAAGCTGACATGCTGGATGCAGCTTGTTTAGTTGAAAACAATTTGAAGTGGTGTATTTATTTAGTCATTTTAAGATTAGCAGCTTTTTAGGCTTGGCATAGTGTTATCCAGCTGTTTGTCTCTCCCCTCTTCTCCAGCAGCTCTGTTTCTATCCTGCTATTTCACCTTTCAGTAAAAGCAATTCAATAAATTATGTTCCTGCATCAGGGTGCTTCCGGGGCCGCTGAAGGATGCCGTGGATGTGTGGACGTGGAAGCGGTGCTACAACCTGCAGGAAGTAAACTCAGCTCTGAGTAAAGTGCAGCTCGTGGGTTATTCTCAGAAAGTGGTAAGATTTCATGTCAGGCTCTGTGAAGCTGTGAGGAACATCAATATAAATCCTGGTTAACGTGGTGATCTGATCATAAATGGCATTAAAAAAGGCTGCTGGGAGGAGGGATCTCCTACATCTTTCTGTCTGGCTGTAAACTTGACTGAACACTTTGTTTGTAGAAGATGTGAAGATTTTTTTTATCTTCAGCCACATTCCTTCCTGGACATGCAGCTCTCCCAGCACACAACCAGCCTTCTTTATCACTTTCAGTCTCTTTAAGTGTCTAAAGCTGCTGCACAGCTTGTATTGCACTTTCTACAGCACACTTATAGAAGATGTGCAACATCTTGATGTAAACATTGCAGTAGAGTTGTGAAAGATGCTTCTGTGTTGCAGTTTCTGTCTGTTGTATGCCTACTCCTCCTCCTCCTCCTCCACTTCTGCTCCTCCTCTACCACTTCTTCTCCCAGGATGTAAACAGTATTTTATTGACTTAAGGGGAAACAGGAGTAGTATAATCTAATACTGTGGTCAGTTTTGTTCTCTTGTAAACAAAATGACTGCATAGAGTGTTTCCATGGGAACCTCATTAATCAACGAATCAAACCACTTTGGCTGGATCATCTGGAAGATGCCTCAATTTTTTGTTAATGTGGATTTGTTGCAGCACAATGTATTCTTTACCAATCACACTTTGGAATGTACACCCAGTGTTATCAGCTGATTTTATTGAGAGTTAAATGAAAACACAACATCCTGCTCACTGCTGACATGGTGAGTGGCTTATTTACATACAGATGGGTAACTGAGTAGGAATAAATAATGGCGCCACGCATGTGAGCACTTCTACTTGCTGTGTGGTTGAATTGGTAATCAGACCATCCAGCATGTTGGCACTAAGTGTGATCTGCACAACATCTGGTTTACTTTTAGGATCAATGCCATTCATATTTTTCTTCCTGTCTTCTCCAGGAGTTATTTGGAGCAGTACAGATCTCACCGTTAAGCTCTGGCTACTCTCTGGGCAGCTCCAACTGGATCATCCAGTCGCATCATGAGAAGGTGTCCTACGTGTCGGGTTCATCTCTCCTCACCACACACCCCCAGGTAACGCTCATGTCTTATTAGATGAAATGACAGATGAAGCCGAGATGCTGCTGTCGTCATTAGTTTTGTGTGTTTTGGATTTTTTTACATTTGAATCATCGCTGTGCTGTAAAAGACTCAAACTGTGAACACATCCAGACTATAGATGGAGCTTAATGACATGCTTTGTTGCTTTTTGTGACAGTTTTTAAGTTAGATAAATCTATAAAAGTGGAAGCAAAAGAGACTTTTTTTTTACTAATAATAACTTTGCTCGATAGTTTAGCTTCCAGAGCACATTTGCTGACATAAAGCCGCCTTATTGTCTTTTTATCCTAGCCAATGGACCAGAGTTCCCTGAAGAACAGCGATGTTCTCATCCTGACCGGCCTCACCCAGATGCCCACTGCCAATCCAGATGGAATGCTGGGAGAATTTTGCAGCAACCTCGGTAGCTTGAAATGCTCAAAGAAAATCATTCACACGCCCTTTTTAGATGTGGATTCCTCTATTATGTAGTCACTTTGACCTTGTATCATTTGTTATGGGCCTGTAGCCATGACGATCCGGGCAGGAGGCAATGTGCTGGTGCCGTGCTACTCCTCAGGAGTCATATATGACCTGCTAGAGTGTCTGTACCAGTTCATAGAGAGCGCCAACCTGGGGACCACGCCGTTCTACTTCATCTCGCCTGTAGCCAACAGCTCACTGGAGTTTTCTCAGATCTTTGCAGAGTGGTGAGCATCTGCATCTCAAACGCTCTGGTTTGGTCTCCGCTGCCTGTTTGTTGCTTTCCATCATTGTGTCTTTTTTTGTTTCAGGCTGTGTCACAACAAGCAAACAAAAGTTTATCTCCCAGAGCCTCCGTTCCCACACGCAGAGGTGAGAAAGTGGTTTGTTGGAAACCCGGATTGTGATTCGAGACGAGTTGTGACACGATGCAACACGAGCTTCCTTGTTTTTCCGGTTTCCAGCTGATCCAAACCAACAAGCTGAAGCATTACCCGAGCATTCACGGAGACTTCAGCAGCGAGTTTCGCCAGCCCTGCGTGGTTTTCACAGGTCACCCCTCTCTGCGCTTTGGAGATGTGGTTCACTTTATGGAGCTGTGGGGGAAATCCAGCCTCAACACCATCATTTTCACTGGTAACTGACTTCTAGGCCTGCTGGTCTTTCTCTTCACCTGATGACACAAACATCTGTGACCTCTTGTTGTCTCATCAGAACCTGACTTCTCCTACCTGGATGCTCTGGCTCCCTACCAGCCGTTAGCCATGAAGTGTGTTTACTGTCCTATCGACACACGCCTCAACTTCCATCAAGTGTCAAAGCTGCTTAAGGAAGTTCAGGTATGCTGTTACTACCTGATAACACACACGCATATGCCCACCGGTTACTTTATCATGCTCGCCTTAGCACCTTCAGAACTGCTTCATTCTTGGTGTTACAGATGTGCAGATGTGGTGTTGGAAACATTCCTTGGAGATTTCGCTCTGTATTTACATGATAGCATGATAGCAGGTGGAGATGATGTGAGCTGTGTGACATGGTGCATCATCCTGCTGGAAGCATCCATCAGAAGATGCTGCACTGTGCTCATAAAGGGATGGACATGTTCAGCAGCAATACTCTGTGGTGGTTAAACCATGTCATGCTGGTACTAAGGGGACCAAAGTGGGACAAGAAAATATCCCCCACATCATTACACATTCTATTGTTCAGTGTTGGTGAGTCTGTGTGAGTTGTAGCCTCAGTTTCTTGTTTTTAGCTGCAGGAGTGGAACCCGGTGTGGTTCTGTAGAACATCTGCTTCATGGTTGGATGTGTTGTGTGTTCAGTGATTTTTCAGACATTTTGGACCAAAAAACTGCAGCTCACTGGATATGTTCCCTTCTTCACATCATTTTCTGTAAACTAGAGATGGTTGTGTGTGGAAATACCAGTAAATCAGCAGTTTTTGAAACACTGTCTTTGAAATCACCTTTCTTCCTCTTTCTGATGCTCAGATTGAACTTATGAAAGTAGTCTTGACCTTCTCTTCCATGTCTCATGATTAACATCCGAGTCACAAACAACAACAGGACCATAATATAAAGCAGAAAGTAATGCACAGTAAATCTGAGTATTTACAGAGAGAAGGGGAAGTGTTGGATCTTGACACCCCTGCATTAGATGTAGTTCTGCCAAAGCTTCTTATTTGCATGTAGAAGGATTATCAGTATTTCTCTGGTTTCACCAGAGCAGTTTGTCAGTGGTCATCAATGCAGATTAATATTAGACTGATTTTAATACATCATGACATGTTTTAAATTATGGCTGAGAATAGGATCTTTTACTCCCTCAGCTGTCCCTTCTCAGCCTTGTCTTTAGTAGCAAGGGTTCATGCAGGGTTCATACCTGGACCTCACAAGTGTGCAACCAAGCTAAATCCACTGGACCGTGTGCTGATGGCCCTCCTAAATTACACATTTTATTTGATTAGAAAACCATCTAAAGTTGCCTGTTTCTAATTTATTAACTACTTAACATCACAGAAGCAGAATTTGCCAGTATCTCTAGAAGAGATTTACATGGATGTAGAAATGACTTTAAATGCCAAGCTCAGAATGGACGGTGGCCATCAATGGCAAATTCTGTCAGACATAAACATGCATTCATCTCCTAGAGCAGTGTTTTTCAACCCTGGTCCTCATGGAACATTGGCCTGCGTGTTTTAGAGGTAACCCTATTTTTCCACACCTGACTCCAATGAATGGCTCATTAGCAGAAGCTTCTAACGAGTTGGAAGGAACCAAAACACGCAGGGCAATGTTCCCCGAGGACCAGGGTTGAAAAACACTGTCCTGGAGGATCCAGTTTCCTCTTTACTTGTTTGCTGATACCAGTGTTCTGGAACATGTCCCTTAAAGTCGGTGCTGCAGATTTAAAGCTCAGAGGATTTTTGCTTCACAGTTTTGTCCATTCAGACACACTGTAGCAGAAATGGTGGCTCAAACCTCAGGTATCTATAAATGCCTCATCCTAAGTGATTTTATGCTAATATAGTTTTTATTGACATTTTTAATCATTTTTGTCATAGATTTTTAGTTTTATTGACAAGCTGCACATTTAAATCAGTTAATATTTGTCATAGATCAAATAAACTTTTAAAATTGCCCCGTGGTACAGCAGTCCCTTGCAATCATCTACCGGCTGCATCGGGTGCATGCTGATCTCGGTGTGTAGGCTGAACACACAAACAGTTATGCAGCCTGATTTTGTTCCACCAGTTGTGCAAGTTAAAAACAGGAAGTGTGCACAAGCAGGTCAGGTGCCTGAACAACTCATGAAAACCCAAGTGCAAATGTAGATGTTACAAAAATATCAATAGTAAGTCAGTGGCATTGAAACGGTGCAGCTGATCCTCATCTACTGTCTCCCTTCTGTAGCCCCTCCATGTGGTGTGTCCGGAGCAGTACACTCAGCCTCCCGTAAGCCAGTCCCACCGCTCAGATCTCATGCTGGAACTGCAGCCTCCTCCCATGCCCTACAGACGCTGCTCCGTGCTCAACCTGCCCTTCAGGCGACGCTACGAGCGGGTCCACATCCTGCCTGAGGTAGCTCACACAGCTGACATTCCTCTGGACATGATTATATTCATCTAGTCTTAATGAACAGCCGGCTCTCTCTGGTGACACGTGGTGCTGAAAAAGCTGTCTGTTATATACTGAAATGTATTATGAAAATTTACAAGCAGGTGGGTAATTTTCATGTGTGATGGTCGGATTGTTCTCTAGCTGGCCAACTCACTGGTACCTGCTGAGGTCAAACCTGGCGTCTCTGTGGCAACCGTGTCTGCTGTGTTGCATTCGAAAGACAATAAGCACATGTTGCAGGTGAGTTTACAGGATTCACCAAAGAGGTGGTGACTTGATGCTGTCGGCTAATTTTTCTTTCTTTTCCCTTCATGTGTGATCAGTCGGTGCCCAAACCGCCTCCTGTGCCTCCCAGCAAGAAGAGGAAGCGAATGATGGAGGATCCGCCAGTGGCGTTGGCCCCCAAGCCCCTGCTCAGTGGAGCTGTGCCCCTGGAAGCTTTCTTGGCCACATTGCTGAAGGTGTGAAACGCTACTATTTTTTATGCTTAATTCCCTTTTAACATTCCCAACAGTCACATAACAAAGTGTTCCAGCTGCATCATCTTGTGGTTCACTGCATGTTCGGTCTCATTTGCAGCATGGTATCGCAGAGGTGAAAGTGGAGGAGACGGCAGACGGACACATTCTGCACCTGCAGGCTGAAGATGCGCTGATTCGGCTGGAGGAGGACGGGACACACATCGTCTGCGACAACGAGCCGCTACGAACCACTCTGCGAGACCTGGTGCTCCGTTTCCTGCAGAAACTTTGACACTTTTTAATTTCACTTCTTCTTTACTTCTTTACTTACTGCAGGAGGAATAAAAGACTCAGCGTGTGGCATATTTTGCATTTAGTTCTGTAATATTTACAAACGTTTTGAAGAAAAAGCCACTTATGTCCATGTTTTTATTTAATATACACAGATGGATTATTTTGGAATAAAAAAAAAAAACAGAAAATTATTTGATCTCTGGAAGTTTTTCATGAAGGAAAATTGTGTAAATAAATACAAGTACAGATGATGTGATACACCGGTCACACATTTACCTGGAAAAAATATTTACAGATAAGTCACTGATGCTATATTCCTGAGATGAAATAAAGACGGCTCAGGTAAACACATTTTTATCCCTACAGCTTAATTCATATCGGGGTCTCGGGGACTGCAGTCCATCCCAGCAGTTTGCAGGTGAGAGACCAGGTCGCCAGCCCATCACAGAAACAAACCACTCCTAGTGACCCACTAACCTAACACATCAACACTGATGCCATGTAACAAAATTTCAGACATGTCAGGTAAAACATCCTCACTGCTTTGATCATCAACTATTGTGAATCACTAAAATAAGCAACTGTTGCAGCCTATTCATCTGGGAAGACAATAAGACCGTGTAATACATCTCACTCCACTGGCTTTTAATGTTAAAGGGCTCAACAAGTCTGGACTGGAAGGGTTCCAGGAGAAAATCTCTTTGCTCCTAAACAAAAACATGCTATATCAGCAGAGACATCTCGTACCAACACGGTGGAGGAGCGTTTGTTTGGGGGCTTCTGATCAAACAGGATGCAGCAGAATGATGCGTGTGCAGAAAACAGTGTTGCACCCTCATACAAAAGATTTATTTATTCCAGGCCAAAATGCTTTTTTTTTTATATTCTGATGCAGAAAAGCAGATTGAGAGAATATTGGTTCTCTCTTAACTTCTTTGTTATTTAATTATAGAAAAAGAAATTAAACCCAAATAGTTTGCGTCCTTATCTGCAGAAATATACATGGCTTCTTTGTACTGTGCATAGAAAAAAGCTATGCTTATGATTATCCGTGTCTTAAAATATTTTATTGGTTTAGGGTTAACATGCATCTAAAATACATTTCACAATAAGCTTTAAATGTACAATATCTTACAGTGTACTACATGTTCATCTGATAATACAACTGTTTGCAGTAGGTGGAGCATTAATTTTATCCGACTCGGCAAGAACACTAAAAAAATAAAATAAAAAAACACTTTTTTTCCTTTAGTGGCAGACAAGGAAACGTCACAGATGTAGAAAGATGTAACAAGTTTTAACTGCCTCCGTTCATTCAGGAAAATTCATTTGGAGAAGAGAGATTAAGGTATTTCAGGTATGCTCGTTATGGACATAAAAACACAGCGGACGCATGGTGACAGTGGTTTCTGGCAGGAATAGCAAACAAAGCTCTTCCTGCTAGTGTACAGAGACTACAAGCAGTGCATTTGGAAGATTTCAAGTGTGTTGACATCATTTTCTTGCCGTTACCCAGGCAGCTTTCTAATCATCTCGGCTCGAGTTATTCTGAGCCTTGATTGGTTGTGACATGAGTGGATTTACAGGGTAATTTAAAGGTAACAGCAGAGGTAGAGATTTCACCGGGCAAGTTGACAAGTGGCTGGTAGGAAATAAAAGCACAGACATGATTACCTCAGATTCAATACCGCCATCGTTTCCCCCCCAAACACCGAGAGCTCCAAAAGGTGTATAAAGATAATTTAATGAATTGTGATAATTGTTAAAGCCGATCAGCATCTAAAAGTTATTGTACATCTCAGCTCTGCAGTTTTGTAGTTTTGATTCCTTTTTTACTGCCTTTACTAGTCCGCAGCAGGCAGAAACAGGGCTTTAATAAACCCACTGAATGTTTCCTCATACACACCAAACGGTGCTTTTCAGAGCTTTAAAGAAAAATCTGAAACTGGTTTTGTGTACTGGGGAGGACAACACCCGCTCTTTCCTTCACCCTGGCTTAAAGTCCTCTACTGTCACATGTTTAATCTGCAAACTTATCAGTCCAAGTCAATTTGCCCACTGACTAACTTGAGAGATCATTTATCTGCAATTACTGGTGTGTACTGGGAAGGGGAACTGATTTGGTGGACGTGTCCTCTGTACTGTCAGCCATTTGAAGCTTGTCCATCTCTACTTGGATTCTTTCTCTGCGTCCAGCAGTGCCGAGCGGATGCCGAGCTTCTTCAGCTCATCTACCAGATCTCCGTTTTGGTGCATCTGGAGGAGGATGTCACAGCCTCCCACAAATTCACCGTTGAAGTACACCTGAGGGATTGTGGGCCAGTTGGAGAAGACTTTGACTCCTGGTGCAAGACATTAGAGACAGAACACCATTGATTACTTTAGATTATATCAGATATAACATTTCTTTCACAAAGGGGTCTTTAGCAGGGTTTGGAGGACAATAGATCAGGATGAAATATGCAGTATTCCACAAAAACTCGGTGATTCAATAGAAACATTTTGTAAATCTGTGTAACACTTCAGTGATGCATTGTGGGACATTTTCCTACCAGGAAGTCTCATTTTATTTTTATTCTGTAAATATTTTATACCCTAGATCTTTTTTATTTAGTGATTTATCTTCTATACTGCTTCCCTTTGCACTGAGACTGGAGACGGCTAATCTCGTTATACATGTGTATAATGACAATAAAGGCATTCTATTCTATATTCTAGATTAGAAAGACCCTATAGATAAATAATCTACTTACCCCATCAGTTAAATCATGTGCATTTTCAATAATTTAGCTGACAAATTGTTTAAAAAACTCAATTTATCAACAAGATCTACCGACTTTATTTGAAACTATCCTAAACCTAAAATCAGGGTGGTGTATAGTTTGTCTTCCAGTACCACACCCTGTGGTCCTGCTGCACCCCACTGATAAACATGTAAAGCTGGACATGGCAGTTACCTAATAACTGAAATGTGTGGTTAGTATGGACAGCCACGGGTCAAGGAAAATAAATATGCTGGTTTAATTATTAATAACCTGGATGTAGGACGTATCGCTGGCTGAAAAAGCGTGTTCGTGTACTTGGTGACAACTTGTTGGGGTCATATGTGCCTGTCTCTGTGTACTGACCTTCTCTGAGGTCCTGGTCCTCCAGCACGTTGTACGCAGCATAGTCGTCCACCCCGTGCATCCGGAGGATCTGAACAACAGCATTACTGAAACCACACATGGGCTGTCCCCGCGTCCCCTTCATAAAAACCACCACTTTGTCCTTTTTCACCATTTCGCCAAGGTCCTTCTGTAGATCCGCTGCCGCGCACAGGAACCGGGCCGAGGCAAACCGCACGCGCACATCGGCTTGTCTGGACAGATAGACCGTCGTGCCGGACCGGATACACCTGGCAGTGGACCTGATTAAACTAGTCATGGTTTTTGAGAAGTTTTATGCGGGCTTGAGGGAACTAATTGGAAAGAAACTGACAAATTAAGCTCTGTACAAGCCGGAGTGAAAGTAGTTCGTCAACAGACCCTTCACACATGCGAGGCGGGACCTTCACGCTGATTGGACAGTTGCGCCCACTCAAAGTTTATTATAGACTGTGATTGGTTCAAATTCACGTCAATTAACATGGAGTACCCGTCAACTACACTAGTTACGTTAGAAACGCTACTCATATTATTTTTATTTTTCTCATTTTTACAAGAACTATATTAATGTTGCAACTCTAGCAACTATAGATTCAGTTTAATTTATCTTTAAAAAAAACGAAAACATAAAATCTAGCTGTAGACTTAAATAACTTCCGGGTTGAGCTGCGTTAAAAGGAAGAAGAAGAAGAATTTTGAAAAATGGCGACGCACACGCAGAAGAATAACAAACCAGGAAAACCTGGAGGAAAACCTGGAGGAAAAGAGGCGCAACCTCTGATAATTCCCAAGACTCCAGCGGAAGAACAGCGTCTAAAGTTGGAGCGTTTGATGCGGAATCCCGAGAAGGCTGCTCCTATCCCGGACCGGCCGAAAGAGTGGACTCCGCGGGCTCCACCTGAGTTCGTCCGGGATGTGATGGGCTCAAGCGCAGGTGCAGGCAGCGGGGAGTTCCACGTTTATCGGCACCTCCGTCGTAGAGAATACCAGCGGCAGGACTTTCTCGACAAATTGGCTGCGCATAATGATAAGGACTTGCAGTATATTGAGAAGGTGCAGCAGAACAAGCTAGCAGCTGAGGAGCGAACTGCAAAACGCAGGAAGAAACGGGAGAAGCTGAAGAAGAAGAAGCTGTTGTCTAAAAAAGCTAAACTGGAAGCTCAAAATCAAAATGACGGCACAGATGAGAGCTCGGAGGAGGAGGAGAAGGAGGAAGAAGAGAAAGAAGCGGAGGATGATGCTGAAGCTCCTAGCTTCATCATGGGGCGGAGATGAGGCCATTTCTAAGCTTCCACTACATTTTGTTCATCTTCCGTGTGGGATAATAAAACAACCAGGGCCTGGTGCTGAGTCCTGAAAACATAAAGACCAAAACTGCAGGATGGTTTTAAGAAAACGACATTTGACTCATTTCCAGTTTACTTTGGTGGACAGTTGTATTTAATGCTCATTTGTTTTTCATGGAGGAATTAAATGCATTTTTGAACCATTTTAACCTTTTGTTTCTTTTATTTGCTGCTGAATTAGCAACTATGTTAACATAAAAGAGGTGCAAATGCAGAATCGTGTTGCTAAAATAAGAGTCCTTGTTTTGATCTTTGACCTTTGCAGCCTTGTGACACTGCCCCTGGTGAAGCCAATCACTTGTGGGCACAACAAAGCTGCAGAAAGCAACTCGAGGAATGAAAAGGCGTGACTTCTGGAGGTTTAGGAGTTTCACGTGCGATGTTCCTTGGACAAAAAAACCCTGCTTTCCACGGTGGTGACACTCTAACTCCATGGCTGTCACCTTTCTTGAGGCAGGTAGAATAAAATCCTGGCAGCTGGATATTGTCTGAACAGGGGAAGCTTTTCCTGTCGGACACTGTTAGCTGTCACATCAGTGTCTATACCATTTAGTTTTTGTCTTTCCTCCCAGTCATTACAGCTTCTTTTAATTTAATCAAGCAGCTTATGAGATCATGTTTTTACTTTTTGAGTAAAGTCAATAAAAATAGCCAAGCTGGGTAAACCTGTACGATCAGAGGGGTCTTTAAGAGAAAGTGATTATTAGGTTTAAATTAAGGTTGTGGTTCCCAGTAATCGTTTCATGGTGCACAAGCTGTGGAGCAACATTCATAAAGCCAATTGCATTAAAGCACAGTACGCATCTGTCTTACGTTTAACATCTTTGTAAAGACACGGAACATGTCAGAGCTCCCTAGGTGAGAAAACTTTGAAAATGCTGAATAATTGTGAGCTAATAAAACATTTCAGTGTAAAGATCATGTTTATAGATTAGAACAGATTCTAAACTGAGATATGACCCTTAAAATATGCAGCAGGGAAACTACACTGATGGCACACAGACATTTGGGTTTTTTCCTGGCTAAATTAGGAAATTAGCATTAGCTGTCGTTTAGTGGCCCTGGATGGACTGGCGACCTGTCCAGGGTGTACCCCGCCTCTCGCCCGTTGACAGCTGGGATAGGCTCCAGC
>JBAMHV010000024.1:3151591-3162484 GCA_037177535.1 Pseudomugil gertrudae
GACAGCTGGGATAGGCTCCAGCCCCCCCGCGACCCCGCTCAAGTGGGATTAAGCGGTAGAAAATGGATGGATGGATGTCGTTTAGTGGTCTGGATGTCATTTCCAGACCATAAGCAGAGTCTCCCACAGTAAATTGTGTAGAAGATTTCTTATATAGGCCACATGTGTGCTATATAGCTATCTATTTATTTTATGCCACTTGTGGGGAGGCCCAGACTTCTTTCCCCTGCCACATTCACCAGCTCATCAGAGGGGAATAATGAGGTGTCCCAGCCCAGCCAAGAGATATAATCACCTCGAGCGTCTCCTGGGCTGTCCCTGAGGTCTTCTCCCAGCAGGACACCTCACCAGGGAGGCGCCCAGGAGGCATCCTAACCAGATGCCCGAGCCACCTCATCTGGCTCCATGTGGAGGAGCTGCAGCTCTACTCTGAGTCCCTCCCGGATGACCGAGCTTCTCACCGTTAAGGCAGAGCCTGCCCACCCTGCGAAGGAAACTCAATTAGCCGTTTGCGATGTTCTTTTAATTTTTACTGACGGCTCATCACAAATTCAAATATCATGAATTAATTTCAACATAAGTTGCAGCAAAAGGGGTCAGATGTGACCAGTTATCCTCAGAGCTGTCATTCAGGGCAAAGAATGAGCCATAAAAACAGCAGATTTGGGTCGTGAGCGGTTAAATTAATAACTGAAAATGGTTTTCACAGTTTACTGGGCTGGATTTTCCTGCAACATTTAGATGCGTCTTCTCGATCACACCTGAGTCAAGCTGCTAAATTCCTTCATCTGCATGCCATTAATCATGCAAGCCTTTTATTTGATTCAGGGTCATTGAAAAGGGATACGTCAACAGACCGTAAGCAAATTAATATCAGTATATATGTGAGTAGATGTGTTTTTACATGTGTAACCTACAGCACATTCATTAGAGATGATTAACAGTCTTAGTTGCTGTAAATACATTGTTCATTGTTGTTTCTATACAACTTTTATTTTGAGCTTTTTGACATATATTTTATTTTTAGACATTAATATGACCTCTAATCACTTAAATAACCGGAGACTTAAAACAGTAATAATAAATACAAATTTGCTAAATTGTCATTTAGTTATATAAGAAATAGTTTTTTAATTAAATTGGGTTGAAACATTTATAAAAAATTAAAATAGTTTTTTAAAAATGAAAGCAGTTTTCTGATGAGCAGTGGGGAAAATAACCTGTAAACAGGTGCAGAAGTCTGAGTTACAGAAAACACCCGAATGCAATAATTTCCTTAAAAGATTGTTCAACAAAATATTAGTTCATGAGGTATTTAATATAAAATTTATCATATTTTTACTTGTTTTTTTTTAAATATTTCTATTGTGTCACAATGAGAAAATAATGTCATTAAGCAACTACTCATTAGTGGAGTCAGTCATTAAGGAAGAAACATGTTTTATTTGGGTTTATCTGAGCTGGACAAAGCACTCATCTGTTTGTATTCTAATTAATTATAATGCAGTACAGTATTAGGACCTGTAACTCTCCAGTAAATATGTAAAAGTACAAGTATATTTAATATTACTTTGTCATTTTAGGTGTGTTTTGATTTGATTAGATTTGACAAAGCATCGTTTTCAATCCTTTTCTATTTAATTAATAATATGCATCCGAGTCAAATTCAGCCAATGCTCTAAATCTAGATTAAAAGGGGTGATAATCCATTCACAGAAAGTGAATGAAAGAAATTCTATACATTTATTTTACCAGGAAATGATCTTTTTTTTTGTTCATTTACTCACAGAACGTCTAAACACTGAGCTCTTGCAGCCGGCTGGAAAGTCCAGGCTGAATCCTGCAGACTTGCTTCTCCTCAGGAACATCTTTAGCAATCATTTTAAATCACAGTTATTTATAGAAAATGATCTGTTGAGCAGAAAGCAACACAAAAGTAACCATTAAATATAATTCTACACCCTTGGCTTGGACTTTCCGCTGGAACACAGCTCTCCTACAGAATATTGTGTAATAAAAATATTCTAATGAAATCATATGTGTGAAGCACAACTGTGGAAAAACTTCAGACCAGTCTGCATTCCTCCATAGCAATAATTCTTAAGAAACCCTTTTATTTTGTTAAATATTGAGGTACTCTCCTTCAGTTCCTAGTGGTCATGCTCAAAGTTTTGTCATTTCTATCGAGTCTTTCATGAGAGATCAGGCATACGGACATTTATAAGCACATCTAACAGCTTGCAAATAAACACAATTAACCTATTTCATTATAAAGATTCCAGTATGTTCTGTGATAATATTTTTTGAACCACAGCCTGTCCGCAGAAGAAATGTTGTGCTGTGATGAGGTGTGGTTCTAAAACATCAGAGAGAGGTTTCAGCGTGTTGAGGCAAGACATGCTGCCTCCCCTTCATCCTTTTCCTGCACAAAGCAGCTCAGACTGCTCACATTTTTATTTGTTTGGACTTTTTCTCCCTGCAATGGATCAGGAGCACCGTGGCTGAGAATGCAGAACGTCATGGATTCACAGAGGAAAGCAGCAGAAGTGATCCATGATCCCTCTGTGCAACTTCAAGGTATAGTTTTATCTGGAATATTGTTAAATTACTGTACATCCAACTTACCTTTGAGAGGAAGACACATTATTAGGAAATGGTGTTTTGTTCAGTTCTTTCTTTGATACTGTGTTGCTCAGATTTAATCTCTGCATCAGTGTATCGCTGTCTTTTCTTAATTTTTCTAATGAATATATCTTATTAAAATGTTTATCATAAAAATATATTGTATTAATGCATTGATTAGCCAACTTCATCAATCATCTTCATAATAGAGCATTAATAATATAACAGATGCTGAAACTGGAAACATGGAAAATATTAGAAGGAGTCCTATTGGGCCCTTTTACCCTGTGGGACTCCGGAGGCAGCTGATAGGTATCGACAGGCTGGACTGCAGCTCTGGCGGTCGCCAAGGCAACAACTCGGCCATGGAAGAGGCAATGCTGAATGACTTTCGGAGGAGATTCTGGTCTACTATCCAGCGACGGAGGAGGAGGGTAGCAGTTTACTCCTCCATCCTACCAACATGTCTTCCCATTAGGAAGCAGAGCTTTATGATGTTCTAGAAGTTTTGTATTGGTAAAAGATCTGGACTGGATTTCAGTAGCTGGACTCTCTCCTATGAAGCCATGCTGTTGTGATGGCTGCAGGATGTGGTTCAGCATTGGCTTAGTCTTCCCTGGAAAGATGTTTTCTGGTTGGAAGCAGATGTTGCTCAGAAACCTCCATGTACTTTTCAGTAACTGACCACAGAACAGTTTTTCACTTTGGCTCAGACCCTTTTTAAATGGCATATTTTCTGAGTCACGTTCACTAACGGTTTCTTCTCTACATGATGAAGCTTTAACTTGTATTTGAGGATTTCACTCTGTGTTCACACAGTTTTTTTTCTAAAAGCGCTTATGAGCCCATGTGGGGATTTCTAAAAGAGAATTGTGTCTCTTTTTAAAGTTGAGGGCTTGAAGATCACCCGCCCCTTTGGCCTTGTCCCATGCTTACAGAGATTCCTCCAGATTCTCTGAATTATCAGATATCTGCTGTAGATGGCGGGATCTTCAAAGTTTTAACAAAGTGTTCCAACACATTTTAGACCCAGTTTATCTCACAGCCTCTGTCCATCTAATATTCCCTGTCTCTATTAAAATGCTCCGTTCATCATGTTACTGGCCTGATGCCATGAACACAAACACTTCTCCAGTTTTTTTAAATTAATTTATTTGTCCCAGTTACTTTTCCATCCTTTTGTTGCAGCTTTTCAGTTGTTTTTAGATGTTGTCATCAGATTCAAAATAAGTGAATATTTTCCATGAAATGGTTAAATGTGGAGTTTGTATCTTCTCCCTGTGTATGCCTGGTAGTGGTGTAGCATGTTTTTCACATGTGGGGGGGATGTAGTTTGACACCAGAGTATCTAAGTATGGAGGGGGTGTGGTATGACACTATAGGAACACTAAAGGTCGTTATTAACTCTTCTTCAGATGAGAAGATTTCAGTGCAAAAGAAAACCTTCACGAGGTGGATGAACATGTTCCTGCAAAGAGTAAGAACAAAACCACTGTGCTGCGAAACATTTGTTGGCAGTATCATTGCCTACAATGTTTGTTTTCTCTTACTCTCAGTGCAATCCTCCACTTGAAGTGCACGATCTGTTTACTGACATTCAGGATGGCAGAATACTCATGGCCCTGTTGGAGGAGCTGTTTGGATGCAAACTAGTAAGAATCATCTTAAGGAGAAAACATATTTTTTTAAATATAATGTCAAAGTGTATCACGGTTCTGGCTGTTTTTATATTTAATTATTGTACAATTTTAGTTTAAACTACAGCTCCACAAACCATTACATCCACAAATCAATACAAGCTATTCTCCCAACTGTTGAAGAGGAAAAAATAAACCTTACATGGATAATGCTTTACTTTAGCTTAGTTCTAGCATATCACAGACTAAAAACCAATGGAATTAAGTAAATAAGTAATCAAATACATCTAATAAAATCTAATACCTTATGCAATAAGTGCTAATCAGTCAGTCCATTAATCAATCTTTCTATCAATCTTCCCATATCAGCATGTGTTAGCATAGCAAGGCCAGTAACACCTTACATATGTGCTAAATGTAATATTGGTGCATCTTATAACAGTGCATTGGTGAAACTGTCAAGCTTCTCTTTTAACTTATATCTTACATTAGCTTTACAGGTTTAGGTCGTCTTCTCATCGTAATTTTAGACTGAACAACATTGCTAAAGCACTTGCTTTTCTGGACAACAAACATGTGAGTGTTTACTTCTCCGTACAATTATCCTGTTTTTGTTTTATGCTCTTAATAACGCTAATACGTTGTCTCTCAGGTGAAGCTGCTCGGCGTTGATGCCTCTGGTATTGCTGATGGCATTCCTTCTGTAATTCTCAGCCTTGTCTGGAACATTATCCTTCATTTCCAGGTAGAAACCTTCCTGTCATCATCCATCTGTCTAATATCTTTATGCATTTTTCTATGTTTTTGTCACTGATCTTTCATTCTCACCTTAATTTTATTGTAACACAGGTGAAGGAGGCGATGGGAAACCTTCGGAAGCATTTGTCCTCCAGCCTCTCATCTTTATCACCGAGCACTCACTCATCCACCAGTGACCTCTCACCTCAACCAAGTGATAACAGCAGCTACTTAAGAAATACTCAGTCAAAGAACGACAGTATGACTGCTGATGAGCCAAAGTGCTACGGTAAAGCAATCAAGAGACTCCTGCAGTTGGTCCAAAGTTGCACATCGAAGTGAGTCAAAAAACATCAAATCCTTTACAAAATCATTGCAGTCACTCTGGGACAAAAGCCAACAGGATGCATGCGTGAACATTTGTAATGTATTTATATATTTGTAGGTATGGGGTGGAAGTGCATGACTTTGGGAGGAGCTGGAGGAGTGGACTGGCTTTTCTTGCTTTGATTAAGTCCATAAACCCAGACTTGGTTGATCTAAGAGAAAGCTTGTACAGAGAACCGATAGACAACATCCAGCATGCTTTCATGATTGCTTATCATAATCTGGATGTATCACGTCTGCTGGAGCCTGAAGGTAAAGATTTCCTAAATAATGCAAATGCCTACGTTCATTACGCTCTCTTTCTCAACTGGCCAGTCTTTTTTATAATGGTGCAAAACCTGTTTATCTCCCCCTGCAGACGTGGCATGCACATCACCGGATGAGCAGTCCATCATAACATACGTGTCAATGTTCCTGAGGCATCATGTTAGCAAAGATGAGGTCAGTGGATCATCTGACACTTTTACTCGTGTTATTGCTGAAAATCAGACAAAATCAAATAAAAAGGACGGAATATGGGGGACATATGAGAAGCCTTTAAAAACGTTTATGAGCTACCTCAGAATAAGCATTCAGTTCAGTCACATTGAAAATAATGAAATGAAAATCTGGAGCTTTAAAAAATATAAAAGACATATTTTAGGATCTGAATCTGGAAACTCTGACCAGGGTGACCAAGGTCGGTATCCTGCAGGTCTCTCTGCACCAACACGACTGACTCAAAGTAAATGGATCCAACGGCCTATGGAGTTCTACATAATGACTCATTCATTTGAGTCAGATGTGTTGCAACAGGGAAGCAATGAAAACATGTAGTATTGTGGGCCTGGAAAATCCCAGATCCAAATCCAAATGCATTTATATAGCCCTTTTCACAGCACAAAGTACTTCACACACGAACAACAGCGATTAAATATTTAATTAAAATAATTTCATTTTAATATTTTGAAAAGATGATACGCTCACTGCTGCTAGTGGGGTTTAGTAATTATATTAGGTGTATGTTAAGCTTCTTACTTTTACACCCATCCCTCAGCTTTTAAAACGATGTTCACCTGGCATGTAAGACCAGCTATGAAACGTTATCTTCCACAGCCAAATAATGGTGAATAAATTCACCTTGCTACCTCATTCACATCTGGGACAAGTCCTATGTCAGGAACAGAATACGGGATGGTCAGATAATATCAGTAATACAGAGCAGCAACACAACTTTTGTCCAAACACGATCTTTTCTTTGCACTGAAAAATTCCTCATGGTCTGTGACACACAGATTTCTTTGTTTTGAGATGTCTGAGATTTTTAAGCTGTCATTTAGAAGTATTTCCTCATAAAAACAAGTTCAGACTGCTCCCTTTGCGTTGGTGAAGATTCCTAAACTCCCCCTCCAGCTTTTCTTTCAACACCATGTTTATTATTGACAATCCCTCTCAGCGTTACCTTGGCTGGAGAGCGTATCGTGATCTAAGATGCTCATAATCAAGAAAAAAACAAAAGGAGACCAATAGTTTTTCTCTTCAGGGATTTATAATTACATCCGAATCTCTAAAAATATTCTTATTCTCTTGTTTAACTTTGTACCCTTACAAACAAGACATGTTTCACAAATGGTTTTGCACATGTTAAATATATGTGAAACACATTTTGCACATAGGAAACATGCATGTGGAATCTATTAATGGAAAAAACACATAAATCCATGTAAATTCTCTTATTAAACTCATCACATATGAAATCTACTACTGTAGTTTTTTATGGCTGTATTTTGATGTTTAATGTAAAATGTGACCACATGGGAGTTTACATGGCTCCACAGGTGATTATATAGATTTGACATTGACATAATGTGTGATTATGTGGGTATAACATGGGAATATGCACAGGTTTCACATGTCCTTATGTGAGGGACATGTGAGGGACATGCTGGTGAAGGAAGAGGACACGGGTGGCTTCAACAAGTAATGGGTTTTATCCAACCGAAATCAATTAAAGTAACAATGAAAAATCTTAAAAGAGGTCATAAATATAACTAAATCAAAGTCATAATAGTCTCAGTAGATAACAAAACAAACCCAACCTGACCTAACAAACAAAGGAGACTTAAATACTGGCTGATCAGACCAATTACTAACAAAGGGGGTAACATACAAACAAATAACCTAACGATTAACAAACAGTCAATTTAATTATTCAAAAGAACTCTTCACCAAAAAGAAATTAAGTAAATAAACCACAAAATATATAAACTAAACTAATCCTCCCCCTGGAGGGCATCATCTTCCCAGGACCCGTGGCACTTCCTGTTTGGAGGCTGTCCTCTTGCTCCCTCCAGTGCTCCACACACACACACACACACACACACCCTCCAGCACCAACAAAAGAAAATTAAAGTTAAACAGTTGAACACAATAGCCCCTAAATGTGTGTGCTAACATAAAGGAACTAAATTTAAATAATGAAATGGTGTGTGTGGGGTCACCTTGCATGGGTTTCACACAGGACCTGACATGGGTGCTATATGTAAATTTACATGTTGGGACTGTCCGTGTGTTTTCCATAAGTTTATGAGTGAATTTCCATGTGTGAATATGAAAATTCACATGAGAATTTACGTGTTTCACATGTGTTTGTATAGGTTTAATGTGTGAATTTATAGATTTAACACTGAACATGCACATGGACATGCACTAAGGAAAACTAATGTGGCTTATTTCAGGATCAGACGCCAGACGCTGAACTTCCTGAGAATCCCAACGTTGGATCTCCCGAGTGGATCAGCTTTAGAGAAACTCACGCTGCTGATCCAGAAGTCCTGGTTCTGCTGAAAACCTTTGAGAAGAGCAATGAACAAACACTGTGGAGACGATGGTGCAGGAGATCTTCAGGGACTTCCTGCTCCGCTGTCTCTAATCAAAGAGTATTAGAGCCACCCAGTCCCCTGCATGCTGGTTTGGTTAATCAGGAGATCCAGCTGTGGATGGAAAAGAGTTTAGATCACGGTTATAGGAATTTCCGAGTGGATAGAAGCCAGACTTCCTCTAGTTCCATGGAGGGGATTTATAGCCTGTCCACACTGGACTCAGATGAGGAGGAGGCCTGCAGTCACATCCTGGATCTGAATAAGGACGTGTTTCAGCCATATAGTCCTTTGAGAAGACAAGTAACAAAAGTTGAAGAGGAAACAGCAGAAGACATCAGAAACGAGACTATTTATCTGGAAGCAGTCGAGATGTTTAATGAAAATAAACATCAGGAAGACTCATTTGGTCAGGATGCCAGTTGTAACCTAAAATCAGAAGTCATGGCTCAGTCAGTGGTTCACAGTAAGTTTGATTTGGACAGGGATAAAAGTAGCCTCAGGGACACGGTAAACAACAGAGGGATGTTGGACTTGATCTCAGAGGCTGAAAGAACACACATAAAGGAATGTGAAGATGAGAAAGTGCAGAGTAATTATGATTGTTATGAGGAGGAAAGACAGAAGAGGACCAAAAATGCTAGAAAGGTGAACCAAGGATATCAAAAAGCAAAAGATGAAACGGTAAAAGCAATGATTTTAGATGTAGGTGGCTGGCAGAAATACGCTGATATAGAAGAAAACTGTGGGCTTGTGAGTGAGATGAAAGTGATGGAAGAAGATTTGAAAAGATTTGAGAAGAAAGGTGCAAAGGAAGAGAACGAGAGAGAGGAGGTTTCTGAGGAGAAAGAAGAGACAGGAAGCTGGAAAAATGTAACTTTGAACAGTCTCAAGCTTCAAGGAAATGAGATATTCACTGATGATGTCGCCTGTAAAATCAGGAGGCTGGAAGCAGCCCGAATTAGCACAGAGGAAGATGGTGACAGGAGCAATGACGTCTTCAAAACGGATTTAACAAAGAGACGAGAAAAAGAAGTAAAAGTCAAGGAAAGTGATCATGAGATCATTTCATTTGATTCAGAGAAGATCAAGGAAGTGAAATTGAGATCTGTTGATGTGACAACAGCCCATCAAACACCAAGAAAGCTCCCTGATGTCATCAATAAACATGAAAATGGTCGGACTCTGGGCTCTGTGTCGTTCAGGTACAGATTAATCAACACAACTGATTGTTTGCAAAGCCCCTGAAACTAGATCATCTCTTTAGCTTTGATCTGCAAGCATAAGGTGTAATTTAAAGCTTGAAGTCCAAAATCTACTTCTGTTTTCTTCAGCATGCCCAGAGCTACATGGAGATTCATATTTCCACCACAAAGACACATTTCTGTGCATAATTACAACTCTGTAGACAAAGTGTCAGTAAATGACTGTAATACAGTCTTAAGAATAAATGGGATCCACAATCACACTAGCATAGTTATCAGTCTGAAATGTCTTAAACAGATTGAATTAAATGCTAATGATGCAGACACACCTCCCCTTACTCACTTACCAACTTCACAGTCGCTATCTAGTCTACTGAATCCAGATTTTGTTTATTAAAATTAGCATCCTAAAAAGCATAATCTAATGCTAATGCTAAAGTTCTGTAAGTTACTGATGATGGACCTGCGTCAGGTTGACTTTAATATTTCATGCTAAAAGATCAACTAATGCCATGTTTGTTTAGATGCCACATTGTATTCAATGCTGCAAAGTCTTATTATCAATAACTTTGGCTTTGTATGTTGATCTGAAATCCTGAAACTGAAAGGAATATAAGTTAAACCCAAGAAAAAAACCTGAAAATCTATCAAGTAGTTTTAGTAAAAAAGATGCTGACAAACAGGAGCCAGAAAGACAGAGATCAGCTTTGTAGAGGTAATAGTGTGCTAAAATGATGACAAAAATCAGGGTGAAACAATAACACTTCTTAGTTAGATAAGATGATTGATTAATGTGGAAAATCATGCCGGTGTTGCCTTTAGCCCAACAATTATAGTGCTGTGCAGAGTAATTACTAATGCTAATTGTAGGAATATTTCATGAATTTGAGTTAAAAAATTAGACACTTTATGTTTTAGTTTTAATATCCTTAAGATTTCGGCTCATTCTTTTTATTCTGTATTTCATTTTAATAAGATAAACAAAATATTTTTGATTGAAAACAAAAAATCTTATTTTTAAAATGATTTTCAAATTATAAATTTTAAGCTTTTGTCCATGCTTCATTTCATATTTCGCGATCCTTAAACCCTTTTATTCAATCGATTTATAAAAAACTTTAACGATAAGAATGTAGAATTATTATAAGTTATTATCATACTTTTGCAAAAACTATTTGGTTTCAATGATGATTTCCCTTTTAATTTAGTTTGTTTGAATTTATAACATTTATATCATGAAAATTTTCAAAACAGTTTTTAGAAATATTAAGGAAATGTTTTGTTTTATTTTTTTGTTCACAAATTTCATTTCAATATGCGAATAAAACAATTTGTTTGTTTTTAACCAAAATTAAACAGTTTTTTTCTTTTGCGAGTAGTAAAAATAGTCGTTTTTTAAGGATAATTTTAATTTTTTTCAATCGAAAAAAGCCTTTAATTTTAAAT
>JBAMHV010000024.1:3189382-3209618 GCA_037177535.1 Pseudomugil gertrudae
CGCCCCACACGCTAAATTCTAGATCCCACACGCTATTTAGTACACGCAAATTGAGATCTTAGTAAATCTGGCCCATACTGTATATATGATGATCATCTTGGAAAAGCTCATTTGCTCAGCACAATACAGCAGCCAGACCATCATTCTGCCTGCTTTGACAAGACACGTTAAAAAAAAAAAATAAAAAAATCATGCTGCCCTTTGAGGGCAACACCTCCAAACTCCCCAATGACATATCAGAGAACATTTTTTTTAAGAATAACTGCGGATTTCAGAGGCATGTCTGATAAGGCTTAGCTCAAAGTCTCAAAGGTAGCATAACTTTTTTTGTTTTTATAAGGAATGTTACAAGACATGACTGTTTTCTCCGACACGGGAGAAAGATCTCGAAGATCCTGACAAAGATACTTTGATCAAATTTGAATTCACCCACTGGCTGCCTTTCTTTCTTCTGCAGGCATCTCACAAGGCAACTCTGATGGGATGGGAACAGAAGTTGCAGCTACGAGCATGTATGAGTTGGTGTTTTTCAGTCACAGTTAGCAGTCCAAGATCAACAACCCCAAGGTCATTTAAAGGTTCACATAAACAAAAGTAGTAGTGTTCACCAAAAATGTCCTGTCAAAGTCAAAACAATGGACTCCTCATCCATCATAATGATGGTGGTGTGTGTGCATTGTGTAAAATTTGAAAAGATGTTTGTGGATAAAAACAAGATGAAATGAAGTTTTTTACATGAATTTTTAGTGATTTTGTGTGTTTTCACTTTATATTAGAGTACTAATAGAGATTTTTTCCTATAGTATAAAAATGTAAACATCTTTTTTAAAAAACATCAAATGACTTAATATAGTTTATTTTTGGAAGTGGGTGCTCTGTCAATTTACACATCCGTGAAGAAGCAAATAAAGTAATGATAAACAAATATGAGGCTTGTAACTTCAGCAAGACAATGCATACCTTTTACTCTTAACATGACTGAAGTGGGAACAGAAGCCCCTGCTACAAACCCGTTTGCTTTCATGGCATGGAATTTGCCAGAATAATAACAAAGCCTCATTCGCAGACAGCAAACTGGCTCAAATCTGACCCAACTGATACATTTTTTCTCTATCAAATGTGGTCTTTACTTAAAGTGTTGGCTAAATGTATGTGTGGCTGCCAAAACTGCACCACATGGCCACAACATGTGGCCCATAAGGAAATAATAAATAAGGCTTCCCATATTAGGGCCATATCTGGCCCACAAAGCACTTGCTGTACTCTTATTCAGGCCAACAAATGACGTCTGGACCACATGTAGCCCACAGGAGACATGTCATAATCCAAACCAGGCTGGCAACGTTTCCTCACAGCAGCTCTCAATCCTGTAACTGAGCCATGAATGCTAAAAGTAACCTGGATTGGGCCCAAACAGGTCTGCTGTCTGGGTTTATCTCAACTATGATATGGACATGTACAAGTGTACAAACACACACAGTGAAGATTACCATCCAAACCTGAGCTGCATTAGTGAAAAAATATACATTTTTTTAAACCATCTATTATTCCTTGTCTGCAAAAACTCCATTTTGTTGGAGAACTGCTTGAGTGCATGTGTATGTTTATCTTTCACTTGAAAAAACTTGATAAAAACATCAACATCTTTGTAGTGTAAAAATTCAAATCCAGAAAGTTTTTAACAAGAAACATTTGTTTTGAATTTATTTGTAGTTTGTGAAAGAAGCGTTCTCATTATGCACTGTTTGTTGCTTATATTAACCTTTGGTGCTTCTGGACCTTTGTCCCAAAGGTTTTTCTAAAACAGGACTTTAAATACATAATTTATGCACTAAGATTATGAAGTATGACTTGATAAATGTTCCCAATTCAGTCATTTTCATTTCAGAGTTTTATTCACTTCCAAAGACTGCCTGCTTAGTATTTCTCTGTTACAAACCCCCACAGAAGCAGCGTGACACACTACAGTTTAACTTTTAAGTAATGGATCATTTTTGACCAGAGTTACAGCAGAGGGAGGATGTGTAACCTGATGGCCATCATCCTCACATGACTCTTTGCCCTTTGACCTGTCAATAAAACAGCTGCTGTAGATGTGATTACACAATCAGTACTTAGACTTTGTCTACTTTGTTAGCATCCCTGCAAACACTGGTTTCAGCAGAAAGATGTGTCGGAATCAGAGATGAGTGGGAAGGTTTTTAGAAAACCTGAATAACAGATGAACATAAACAAGACGAAGCAGGACTGACGTCTGTAGGAATTTTCCAGCTATAGCATGCGCTAGCTACTTTGATAACCATACATCTGTGTGTAAATGGCAAGCAATTTCACAACTTGTTCAAACCGCATGATCTTTCACAGCAAACATCTAGCTACGTTATCGTGCCATAGCATTACAGTTGAAATGCATATTGATTGAAACAAAAAGCAGTTTGTTATGTCACACAGTCAAACAGCAGCTTGGAAAGCAGCTAGCTCGTGCTTGGGTAACAGTTGTGCTCACTTGTTTAATCTTCTTTTGTTAGCCTAAGCTGATTCATATTTGTCATTGCTGTTGCTCAACTAATAAAAAGTTTTAAGCTCTATTTGCATTGTGCAGTGTATTCAGTTGTAGCTAGAGTTCAAGAACCACTGCATCTGAGCAGCACAAGGCTGCTATACAACCCAATGACTGGCCGGTGTTTCTTTTTTTAAAGAATCTGGTAAATGGAGTTATATTCATCCTCCTTGAGCCAGACGAACCTGTGATTTTTAATTGTACCTGCTAAAGCTACAGAAGTAAAAAGCCAGTTAACCCAGTTGCCATAGTCTTTCTGTGTTTTTGGTTTCCAGTTTTATTTTGTAAATTTTACTCGTGGTCTTTTCAGATTTACTTCCTGTTAAATAACCAACCTGATTTAATTTAGATTATTAATTCTACCCGTGTCTATTGGTTTTTTCAGTGTATTTGTACTTCTGGGGTTCCTTTCCTACTGCTGTAGTAACCATCGTTGTTGTTTCATGCTCTGTGTGTTGGTTTCTTGATAGCTCTGTCCTGAGTTAAATTCAAGACAAGTTTACTCCATCTGCCTTTTCCTGCGTTCATGTCCACACTTCCACATTCACCGCGACACAGACTAGCTTGTGATCTACTGGAAGCTAGGTGTTTAACCTGAAAGTGCCCTAGTAAAACCCAAACTCATTTTACTCTATCTTCAGTGAGTCAGAGGTGTATAATCCAGGTGCCAGAAAGTAGAAGTCCCGCCATGTTTTTGGATCTACCTGTGCATTTAGAGCAGGTGTTTTCACTAACAGGTTCATTTACCTTACAGATGAAATGTGCGTATTAAATTCAGCCAGTTTAGTGACTGGTTGGAACTGCTGCCGGATAGGAGTTGTACTTTCTGGACCAGGAATATACACGTCATTCTCAGACTTTAACAGGTTTTCCAGCAATCAGGAAACAGTTCCACCTCCACTCAAGCCTTAGAGCAGCAGGTAAGAATGCATACTGTCTTCATTTATTGTCTTCTAGGATTTAGTTATATCTTATTTAAAAGAGACATCATCTAGATGGCAGCAAATGATACTCAATACTGTTTATTTGAAACACAAGTGACCTAGATTCTGAGTTATTGTTAGTTTTGGGAGCCATGGGTACCTATAATTACAGAGGTTTGCATTAAAGGTATTGCATGAAACGCTGCAATCAGAAAACGTAACTATTTGAGAAATTGCCTGCTTAAAGTGTATAATGATTCCCTCACGAATACACCTTGCTTGCATGAGGCTTGAGCTTATTCAAAAAGTGTTACTGGTATCTATAATTCGAAATGTCTTACATATATTCATATGTTATGGCAGAACAAGTTTTTCAAAGTTCTATTTAATTGCAAAATATAATTAGCACCTCAATGATATGGGCCCAGCGAAATCTGCATAGTAGCACACATCCCTCAAAAGTTCACAAAGGCAACATTTTTTCTGAGCCTCCACAGAAAGACGTGTTCATTAGTGCTTGGGCTCCATGACTCTCCTTCTGCCGTTGAATATCTCTCAGATCTCCCTGCTCTGGATGCAATTCCTGCTTGCAGAAGATCAAATGCAAGCTCACGCATGCAGCTCAAGAAATGATGTGACATAGTGAAGTGGGCATCTATAATGCATTCCCCGTTGCGTTTAGGGTATGTGTGTCAGTCATTTAAGGCTGCAGCGTTTGTTTCTGTGGGAAAGCGAGGGGAGGAGGACAGGAAGAGAGTCTGACTGGCAGACGGGCAGGGATGATAGGAGAAACATGAAGTGATGAGATAACTGTTCTCAGGTTTTGTCATCCCTCTTTATGCATTCTATCTTTCAACACACACATGCCAGTCAGATGAGATGCTGCTGTGATCTAACGAAAAATTAACAGTTTAATAAATTCTGTTTGTTCACATACGATACGCTGTGGTCACACATCTTTTTTTCTTTCAAAAGAGGCTTTCTGTGTTATACATACATTTTTATTTTTGGTCATCCAAGGTTATTGGGGACTTTATTGGGTATTTGGTGGTGGACAGTTGATTAACCGTGCCATTGATTCAAGCTGTCATCATCAAATTAGTTAAAAAAAAATACATTTACAGTGTAAAATCATTCAAGCACCATATACGTATAATGAGAAATTGAACAAAGAAAACAATGAAATGTTAAAACTCATAAATATGGTTTCATTTCAAACATTTATTGTGAATTTGACACCAGTTTGATGGGAGTTTGGAAAGAAGCAACAGAAGAATAGAAAACTTATGTACCTCTGACTGACTGAAGAAGGGAAAGAAAAAGACATGAAAACACATACTGATGTGATATCACAGGTTTTGTCACCTGCACATTATGTATTCTGACACTGAACACGCAGTCTGAACACACCCGCATGACGGTGATCTAAGGAAACACGTTCTGCTCAATGAATTCTCTTTGTTCGCAGGCAAACAGAGGAGAGCTGTCCAAACTTTGAAACTTTTGACACATTACGCATCTCACATTTATTTTCTTTCATCTAATTTTTCTTTATTTATCTGTCATTTACAGCTCAATCACATCACTCTTTGTTTTTTATCTATACAAGTGGCAGTGCATAAGTTGACAGAGTTTAGTGGCAAATCAAGTATTTAGTAACAATGAATTTGGCCAGAAATGTTTAGAGACAAAAAAAGTCAAAGTTATGATTGTTTAGTTAAAAAGCACAGCGGTTTTAAACGCCTCACATCCTCCTCGATGTGTCTGCTAACACATTAGCCAAAAAGGAAGCTAACCTCATGACAATGCTGTAAGAAATAGCTTTTCCTGTTTAACAGATACAAAATAAGAATCATGCATCTCTCCTGGATTTTTAAAAATTATATTAATGATATTTACACAAAGTCACTCACTTGAAACAACTTAGATGTCCAATAGAGCTTAATGTCCTGCCACACAGTTTGTTCTTGCAGCTTTTATTCATTATATAAGTTACAGGGAAGAGAAGTGATTTATCATCACATAATCTTATATTGCCAGAAACAGGACGGTCAATAGGAATGATAGGATAAGCTGTATTAGGTTTTTGTTCAGTCTTAAATTCCCTAAATATTACAGAAACACTCATGACTGAGGGAACATTGTCCAGTTCAACAGAGAAATGGAAACTCCAGGAAAATGGTTATCATCCACTGTTACTGGCTGCTAAAATCATAACCACTTCCCTTTTTTCTTTTACTTTTATTGTGAGATAAACCACATTTATGAAAAAAACACATTATGAAATGTAAAATAAACAATTTTCAAATGTCACAAAGGAATATTTTATCCAAATGGAGCACAGATCACATATTTTGAATATGACTTTTGTTCACAACGTGTTGAAGTTCAGCAGTCCAACAGATACCGGGAAGCATCTGTTCCCCGGCCTGGTGGGCCTATCCGGATGCTCTGCAGCCTCCTGCCTGAGGGGAGAGGATAAAAGACAGGATGTGCAGGGTAGCTGGAGTCCTTGATGAGGCTGAGAGTTTACTTCTGCATCTGCTGGTGAAAATGTCTGCATGGTGGGAAGTCTGGACTGGATGTAAAGTGGAAAACTATGATCACATTAACTAAAATTTACTTCCTATTTAAAACAGCAGAACAGGGTATTTTTGGCTTAAAGAGGAGACAAGAGACTGCAGGAGTCATAAAGCCTGTATGTCTCATGGCATGAGGAAGAACAATGGTGTATGGAACACATCTACAACAGGCACCATTAGTACTAAAAAATGCAACATCTACTTCCTCGACCCTTGAATATTAAATGAGCATAGACATGTAAGAGTGCTGGTTCACTAAAAGTTGTTCCAGCAGTAATCCTAACACTTCCACATTGCCACATAACTTCTGCTTGACTTGAGCCAGGAAGCACCATTATCACAATATTAACATGAAAAATGTGAAGATTTTGTGTTCAGTTATAATTATTCCTTATAAATGAATGTTATTATCCATTATGCATTCAGCTGTTCACACTGTTCTCTCACTTTTTAATCCTCTGGGGCAGTGATAACGTTTATAACAGGCTCTCAGAAATGCTGACTGATTAAAGAAAAAGCAGGTTTTTGTAGTTTTCCACATGTTTTGTTTCATGTTAATTTATTACATATATCAAAGGCCACTTTTTCCTTGCATTGTTATTTGAGGAAATGCAGGGTAAGTAAGGTAAAAGTGATAAATCTGGGGTGTGACCTGTCCTTTTCTGCCTGTGATTGGCTAACTAACTCGATTACCAACCATCCAATAAAGGGGGCAAGAACTAGTGAGCCAGAGGCAGAAAAGAGGTATGCTTTCAGCATCCAACAGAGGGATAAGAGGACTTGCAGCTCAGTCTTGAGCTGAGCTTTGAGCTACAGGGGTTTAAATGTGCAGATTTGTGCTCACTTTGTGGGTTTTCCAGTAAAGGAGACTTTATTGAAGTGAACAGCGAGATAATGAGGCACAGAAAGATTGGACCATCCTGATCACAGACACCAGTAGATGGCACTGTTGTGTCACCGGAGCAGAGCATGCTCCTTTGCACCTTGCTATTGTTCACTTAATGCTCCTCTCATCCGAGTTTGTAATTTAGACCAAAATTAAAGAACAGCCGCTCCTCCATTCATCGGTCTGCTTTACACATCAAAGTCAAACGAGCTGAATGCTTGGAAGGTCATGGAAAGGCTCACTCTCCTATCATCCATTCTCATCTGTGTGCTATCAGTGCCACACTCTCAGATGGGGAAAACACATTAAAAGGGGGTGTGTACCCTCCAAAAAGGGGGATTTGTTAATTCCCCCCCCCCTAGTTTGGACAGTGTAAACAGGAATTGAAGCTTTAATCTGTCTGTGCTGGAAATATAGTCAGCCTCTATCACAGGTTTGTATTTAATAGTTTTTTTTCTAACAGTGAGAGGGTGTTGTTTATTTTCAAAGGTGTAAAAATACAATTTACTATTATAGTTTAAATGAGGTTTTAAGCTGTGTTTCTCATTGCAAGGCACCACGTGAGTATTAACTAAAATCCTGCTCCACACGGGGTTTTGCATTGTAATCAGCCAGGAGGACATTGATGCATCAAGCCTGGTGGTGCCCTCATCCACAACAGTCAATGATAAACCCCAGTGAGTGCACGGCGCACTGCAGTGTGGCATCCACTTAACATACTGAATGAGTGGGCATAACCTTGTTAAACGTGGATCAAAGCCAGCAAATAAGTTGGGTTGACAGAAGGAGGCTGCTCCTGCATCAAAGACAAACAATAAGGAAACTGATCATGTTCATTGTTTACGCCTGCCTCCCCACACAACACAGCGACATACACACAGAAATCTGGTGCCTTTTATGTGGAGGCCTCTGTGGCAGCCAGGATAAACTCACAACAGTTGACAGCATTTCCATGCAGCACATTTGACTGTGATGTCTTATTACTGTAAGTCATGCTGACAATCCAAAGCACATCACTCACCAGCTGTGCTGACACCCCGTTTCGGTGTGTTCTGTGTGTGAAGCCACTCTGAGTGGCGGTGGCTGCCTTATTGGTCACGTTTGAACATGCTGTTCGACGCTGTGACCCTAAAATCTAAGTCCTGTCTTTGCTGTTGACAAATGGGATGAGACATTGTGAGTTTCAGCAGAGAACCCGCTGGGTTGGAAGATTGACTGACTCTGTGTCTCACTTTGTACTGTATCAGTCCAGGTCAGTGGTAAGACAGCAGCTGCCTGTCATTATAATTCTCCTGTCATATCACATCAACCCTACAGAATTCTGATGGGTGTTTGCTTTTTTTTCTCAACACCTGGGGATTGGAAGTGCGTGGCCGTTCCATCACGTTTAATGTGTGGTGAAATAGCTGCTGACTTGTCAGAGATATACATGCACTCATATACAGTATACATGTGTAAACATACCACTCATATAAACTACAGCATGTCTGACTGAGGCAATCAGTAAAGAACTGGTGAGATCGCATACAAGACAGGCTGCAGGTGTTAACATTAGCAGCTAAAATAAGCTACCCATCCTCAGGGAGAATGTCTTGTGCATCCATGTGACTCAAAAGCTGAAACTTTCCACTTTGGAAAAATGTCAAACTGTAGCACATTAGGAGCAGCGTGCATAGAGGGAACACAATGAAACAATATCTGCTATCGAATTAAAATGAATCTGAAAACACACAAACCAGAAAGACGTGCTGGAAAAAGTGGCAGGAACCTAAAATAACAGCAATGAACAAAAGCGAAAAGGATCAAATAAAGGAACTTTGCACAGTTTGTGTAAATGCGTGCTTTTAATATTTTATACACGTGTGGATGTATGACAAAGGCAAGCAATCAATTTCACTTCTGCATGATTAATAAATGAGTATCACAAACAGGACATAACAAAAACAAAGCATTATTCATCCATTCAGGCACATTTACATAAATATTCTCATCCAAATGTCAAATGATTGGCTTCCTCATGCAGCTATGTGCTGTTACAGCAATGTGATTGCAATGTGTGACCGTCTAATTTTAAGATTAGTTAGGAGCTGTTAAAAAAAGGATTAACTATATGAAGCTATGGGTGGATTCCTGACTGTTAATGTAATTTTCTTCACTATTTTGAATATTATGCAAAGAAACTAACACAGCATATGGATGTGAATATTAATAGAAATATGTTCTTGTATGATGAGTCAAATATGAAGACTGTGGTTTGTATTATTCATGAAGCACAATCCTCTGCAAAAGTTTAACAGGATATTGCTCCATTTTAAATAAAGGGTTATGAAAATGAAAACAACTTTTGTTTAGGAGCATTACAGACATGCAAGTAACATATTAACACATCATACCACAAATATAAACTGCATTCATTTCTTTTAGAGTAAATATATTATACAGTACACCCCCTAATCTGTTCAGGTGGCTCGAGCCAGCCTGTTCTTGTACAATATATAAGAAATGCACCATAGCCAAGTTGCCAGTCTATCACAGAGCTTCCTACATACTCACCTACAGACAGTGAACAGTTCAAATACTACTGAATAGTTATTGCGTACGTAGCTTTAACATTGCTGGGAAAGGCTCAAGCTTAATTCAACCCTGAATTGGACAAAGTGGTACAGAAAATAAGTTAATGAATTAAAGGCAATGAATAAAGGCAATGAAAAAATTATTAGTTTTAAAGAGACCTTGTCTGAATAAATAAATAAATAATAACACAAGCCTAATTAAATCAGGAAATATTTCAAAGAATAAATGAAAGACTGAATGTGGAAATATAAAAAATGAGAACTGAAATATATATTAAAAAAGATGGAATTATTTTTATAGTTATATATTTATATTTTCTAAATAGCTTTTAAACAACTACATTTACTCTCATGCTGTTTATCAAAAAGTTGATTTGAGCTTTTTCTTACAAGCTGATGTCATTAAATATGCTATTATAATGCTATCAGAATGCTAATATTGTTATGATTATGATTACCTTAGCTTTCCCTTGTTTATAATGTTTATTTTTTATTTATTTCTTTTAAAACAATGTAAAAAAATAGCCTTCCAGAACCGGACACCTCACTAAATGATCCAGTCCAGGAGCGCTGCTGGTTTTAGAGATTTGCTACTGCAGAAAACCTGAATCCTACTAACGTGGAGAACTTGATAACAAGTTTTTAAGGTGAGCTGTGACATTTTAATCAGGTATGTTGGAGCAGGGAAACTGCAGCTCTCGAGGACCAGAGCTAACTTCTGGGTTATGAATGTTTCAGATGTTTCCCTGCTTCGACACATCTGATTCAGATGAATTGATCATTGTGCATCTTAATAACAAGCTGATGCATACATTTTATTTTTATCAGGTGATTTGGAGCAAAGAAACATGGAAAACAGAACATAGCCATCAAGGACCAGACTGGCTAGTGCCATATAAAATGTATAATGATCAGCTTTGTGAATTTCTGGTAATATAACTGCTTCATTTCTGTGATTTGTTTACAGATTTTTATTGTTTTCTTATATCATTCTTTACTTTTCTGCTTCCTTATCCTACTTAAACTAAAATCCAAGCATGCATCTGTTTAGAATCCAGTGAGCTTCCAATAGGAATACGTCTCAGTGGTACTGAAATGTCTACGGGTGATATAATTATAAAAGACTTGCATCCTCAGGCATTTACAGACAAAGCTGTAAAAGGTTTGACTCTCTGCTGTCTGTGTAAGTAGGTTCTGCACATTGAACCCAAAATAGTTTAGATGTTACTTCATAAATCAGCAGAAATGCAGAAAAAAAAATCAAACACGTTTATTTTGTCCCCTATAAAGCAGCTGCAGGCCAAGATAGAATCTCACATGTCGTCCTTCACCCCTCACCTTCCTGTCCTCACCTGAGCCTGATCTTATTTGAAAACATAATAGGAGCAGAGAGCTTTGAAAGAAGCTGCCGTAGCACAGCTCCTCCCGAGAGGCGGTGACATGATGAATAGACAAAAACGATCTTGTTCCCAGGGCTTAGAGTGGACTATAATCAAGATGAATGCTTGGTTTTGATTGCTCGCCGCTGTCGAGAACTCTGAGACATAGCTGGGTTTTTGACAGCGGTGGAAACGTTGGTCGAGACAGAATGACACAGAGAAGGAGAGAGAGTGAATCAATGGATCATCTATTATGTCCAGTGCTTAATGAAAAGGCTGTAGATGAAAAGAGCACTGCCAAAAGGAAGTCTTCCGAGACCTTTTCTGACTTTAGCTTGATGTCATTATCAGTTTAGTTCCCGAGCTGCTCGTCTCTCACTATTGACCCTCTGCTTAATGGCTTTCCTTACTCAGGCATCATTCTAACTGTATTTTACTGCAGTTTTCTGGCCTCCAATTTCTTCTCAGGCCTCTCGCTGTTTAAGGAAGGGTCAATTCATTTACCCATTTTTCTTTCACAAAAAAGACTCACCTGCTCAATTTTGTCCAAAATGATGCCTTAAACAGTCAAATGATCATATGGCTTTATACAGCTTTATAAAGCCATATAAAGCTTTATAAAGCCATATGATCGAAACAAGAGTAAAACTGCTCTTGTGTATAGCTAACACTTTATGGGTTCAGAACAATCCCGCTATTTCATGGAGAAGGCTTGAAAGACATCTTCAGCATAAATGACTTTCATGCTCCTGTTTCGGATTAATGAGGTGTATTCGTGTAAACCAGTCTCCAGTTGTCCCTAATCCATCCTTGCCTCATTTGTCTTACCGTCCATTAGCAACCCACTCACCAGACGCATACGCATATGTAATCTCCACCTTACTGAACATTTAAAATAGGTACAAATGATGGTCTGTCATCTGCACCATGAAATCTGATGGAGGGTTGTTATTCCCTAACATGTTCCATATTACATGATATCTTTCTGATAATTGTCCTGTTGCATCTTTGAAGCAGAAGACAGCAGCAGATGTAACTCCTGTCAGTACAGAACAAGACAGTGTGGCTCCAATTCACACAGACTCATCTAAATTGGACCAAAGAAGATTGGAAAGCTAAAATGAGTCTCTACTTTAGCTGACACAATTGGGTGTAAACAGCATGAAAGCAGGGGTCTCTCCTGCCTTGTATCAATGGTTCAGGCTGTTGGAGGTTATAATGGTGTGGGGGATATTTTCTTGGCACACTTTGGTCCCCTCAGTACCACCGTGACATGGTTTAACCACCACAGCCTACCTGTGCATTGTTGGTGACCACGGCCATCCCTTTATGAGCACAGTGCAGCATCTTCTGATGGAAACTTCCAGCAGGATGATGCACCATGTCACACAGCTCACATCATCTCCAGCTGCTTTCTTGAGAATCACAAGATGCATTTCTATTTCAGATTTTTGCAGCATTTGCAGCATATAGCTGTGATTTACAGGTGTTTCCATTGAATGGCTGTAAAATCGCATCAGAAAAGAGTGTTTTCATTACAATTTTGCAATCCACCTGGTCTTAAACATGTCTGAAAAAAGCCCCTCACAATGAGTAAAAAGCTTTTAGTGATACCAGACATGTTTCTGTTTCTGTTACCAGTTTTTTTTTTTACTGGGACAAGTTTTGTGCAATTCTATGGGTTTTATAAAATCAGCTAATGAGTTCACTGTATTCCAGTTGGCCCCAGTCACCAGATCTCAGTCCAACAAGCAGCTTTGGGATGTGGTGGAATGGGAGACTGTCAATATGCAGCCAACAAATCTGCAGCAACTATGTGATGCTTCGTGTCAATACGGAGCAAAACATCTCTGAGGAATGTTTCCAACACCTGGTTGAATGAATGACCTGAAGAAATAATGCTCTTCTGCAGGAAAAACAGGGTCCAGCATGATATTAGAAAGGTGATCAATAATGTGTAAAATAGACTTTTATTTGCTTAACTTTGTGATTCAAAGCAGCTCAATAAGTGAATGTAATTTACTTCCACATCTATAAACAAAAACACATTTCAAATACCTTCAACTTTATGCGTACAGCTTTATGGTGACAGTTTTTTTTTGGAGGCTTTTACCTTTAGACATCATCATTTTCCCACATGGAACATACATTAAAAAAAAGTTTTTCTGAGATTTCAGGTAGACAAAGTTTATTGCCCTGTAAAGATCCATATGAGTTCCTTTACTTTGACCTTTGGGATGAATCAATACCGGTCCCAATCCAACCCTTGTTGCAACATTCCTCCATACAGGCTGCAAACTCCAGCTGATAGCCAGAATGGGGACGCTTGATTAAATTTAGAGTTCTCCTGCGGGTAAGATATACACATAAGGGCCGATTTGGTGCTCTATATGAATACATATGTCTATTACCTGCAGCATGCCCTCATAAATCAGTCATCTTGTGGCTTCACTGGATCTCTCATGTTGTCTCTGGGGGAAAGCAGAGTGAAGTGACGCTGTGACGTGTCCTTGTTAAAGTGTTCTCTGCGGTTTATGTGTCCGCTGGCACGATGAACCATGGCCCAGGGATTTACAACGCCTCATTACTGAGCCATCATAAAACCCTCATGTTTGCAAATGTTAATGCTGGTGATTTATATTTAAATGTCATCTGTATGTCACAGTTAAAAAGAGCCTTAATGAAGGAGGGACAACATAGAGGATATTATGAAACCAATGAAAATGTATTGTGACGACTTTTACTCCTCCGTCTTTTTGTTCTTCGCTTTATTCTCAGCAATTTGTCATCTTGGCATCTTTCAGGTAATTCTGGGTGCCTGTCCTTTAACCACAAACACAACCACTGCTTTGCTTTATGGAAGCTGCTGTTGTTTCCTTCTCATGCTGATTAATAATCTGATGTACAGAACTGAGCAAAGTGCGTGCACGTCTCGCTTTAGATCACATCTTGCAGGTATGCAGATAATATCTGTCAGAGACAGAAAGCGAGTCCCTCCCTCTGGTCCTCTCCTCCGGAGGTGACACACTTCCACATCAAAGCTGAGATGTGGCTTATTAGTTTGGCTGAGTGAGATCGGTGGTGTGGTTTGAACACTCTCGCTCACTTTCAATTACGCTACTGGAGGTAAAATCATATTTATATCCAGAATAAATGTGCTTCATCAAAGCAAACAAAGCACCGTCACCCTCCTCACTCTCCTCGGTTAGGAATGTGTTTGAGCCCCTGATTTAAGCCAAACGGCTGAATTTCATTGCTGCAGATTTGAATACAATTTGTATCCAGTTACACTGGCTGAATCACTCCACACAATAAGACCTTAGTTATGATGGTGGGAATTTTTGATAGTTTCCATTACGCAGCCAAGGTTGCTGACAGCTTGGACCTGATAGTTCTGATAAGAGTGGAAACATATCTGTGGCTACAAACAAGTTGATTTCCTGGAAGGGAGGAGGTAATTTGTTCCAGATCCTTGGTATGAGATGTCATGTTAACCATTTCATCAAGCACATGACCTTCTGAGCTGTCTGCTTTTTACTTCCTCTGACTTTGGCTTGACTGATTTGACTTTGGCTTCACCTCACACAGTTCTGACTGATCAACATCGCTTCCTGTCTGCCACATCTTTCTGCTTCCATCCATCATCCAAAATGCTAATGTGGACAATAAGGCAGAGACAGGGTTGAAGTGAGGTGAGATGATAGGATAAATGGCCAGCCCCTACAGCAGAGACATATCTCTGTTAAAGAAAATCGCCATATATATTATATGTAAAGTAGTATTTTCCAAAAAGCTGGAGAAATTTTAGTGAGCATGCATGACATGGATGGGTTGGCTGAAGAATTATCTTCCACTCTGAGCTTTGTCTTAGCTTCTAGGGCGTCTTCCAGCTCAGTATTTGAGGTTTAAACATCCACATTATACTAATTTAGTTCACTCTCACTGCAGCTACAGTCTTTCTGATAAATGTTTGGGATTCAGTGACATCTAGTGGCAAAGTCACAGAAAGCAATCTCTGCTCCTCCAGGTTTTATTGTGCAACCAAAAATCTAGTTTAGGCTCCAGCCGTCTCCCAATCCTGCATTGGGATAGGTGGGCGTATTCTCACTTTATGCACCTAATTGTAAAAGTTTTTAGTTTTTTTTATTTGATTGAGAAAGATGCCATTTACTTCTACCAAATAAATAAACATTTCTAAGGATTTGTTTTATCATATTGTTCTAAACAACAGTATTGAGAACTCTGACAAACCCAATATGTTACACTGACATTCACCGCATGAAAAAGTTTCCATCACCCAGATGCAGAATGTTACTATGGCAGCATGGTGGTGCAGTGGTTAGCGCTTTGGTCTCACAGCAAGAAGGTCGCTGGTTTGACCCCAGGCTGGGAGGATTGTTCAGTGGTCTTTCTGCATGTAGTTTGTATGTTCTCCCCATGTATGTGTGTGTTCTCTCCAGGTACTCCGGCTTCCTCCCACCCTCAAAACATGCATGTTAGGTTAATAGCTATGGTATGACTGCTTACCATGTGTAAGTAGCTTTGGATAAGAGCGTCTGCCAAATGACTGTATAGTAACTTTTATTTGCAGGTAATTGTATTTTGTTTGCCCCAAATCTGACTTTATTAACTTGTTATTGTAATGTGTATTGATGCTGGAGGAGCATTTAAAACCAAACAGAGGTTAAAAAGCTCAACAAAGGAAAAAAATGTTCTTCTCCTATGCTGCACACTAATATCAATCCCTTGTTATATAAAAAGTACAAGCCCAGTTTTAAGTTACATCTACATTCGGTGTTGGCATTAAGCAGTAGCGGCTGCCACTTGGATGAACCTCCTCAGTCTTTTACTTAGTTATTTCTGAGTGATCTGTTTTTCCCTCTCAGCCTGGATCTGATATCCAAAAATCTCCCGCTGTGATTTCACCGCTTCATGTACATTCCCACATTTTCTACATGTTCATCAAGTTTAAATGCAGATGAGATGCTAACACTTACTGTATATGGTCAATTCTAAAAAGCAGAAAAAGCCCCTGTGAGTTCTGTGGTGTCTGACAGTCAGCAGCCAAAAACATTCCTCTTAAGCCTAACTTAGTCTGAATTTACTTCAACAAAAGCCCCCCCACCAGCAATTATTATGTAAAACTGTGAAAACAGCTCTGAAAGTGGGCAGGATGCAGATTTGCACGCCTGTATTTCCCGTCCAACCTCGCCTGCGGCATTGTGTCTCAATTTATTTCAGAGACGACATGAACCCTTTTTTCCCCCTTCAGATGGAGAGACACTGCATGTTGCTTTTGTTCCCACTCCGAGAGACCCTCTGTGCTGGTGCCTTCGACTGTTGTAGTGACAAAGTGGCCCAGGCTGGTGGTCCTGGAGAGCCGTGCTGGGCAATAGGCTGAACAGCCTGGATATGAATGGGCTGAAAAGTCCTTGTGTCAGCACAGACAACCGCCTACGGTTTACGGAGAGGGCTCCTTACACGACTGGTGTTACTGCGTTCCCTTTGATACAAACCCTCTGCCATCTGACAGAGGTTTGCCACTCTGCACTTCTCTTGCTTTTTCCATCTTGATTCAAAGAGCAAAACAGATTTAGTTGGAAAACACATGTGGCTTTAGTGAAACTGGATTGCTCTGGGGAAGCAGATTTTTTTCACCCCGCCTTCTTTTCCCGTTTTTTTTTTTTGGTTATTTAGAAGTAGTCGAACATGAATTAAAGATGAAGCTGGAGTTTTACTATCACAGTGTGGTTCTGGCATTGAATAACAAAAAGCTTACCATTTCAGCATGCTCCAGATTCAGATCACATTCTGGTGCATTGCAAAAGGCACAACTTACACTGTGCAGTGTTTACATTGCTGAGCACCCAAACCACTTAGTATCCTACTCACAGTATAAATAAAACAATAGCAACAATCTATAGCATGAGAAGCAAACTTACACCACTAAGCACCGATGTTCGGCTGTTGTCATGGCAACTGTGACTGATGGCAACCCAATCTGTTGTCAGAAACAGCCAGCAACAGTCACTATCAGCTGGCTAATTAAATGCAGATACAAGACAAAGGGGAGAAAAGAAAATAGAATTTATCTTTTAGTTGAGTCTTCATTTATTTATTCCTTTCTTTTACATCCCGGGATCTTCTTGCAGCTGCAACTACCAGAGTAATTCTCCACATAACACATCATCAGAGGATGCGTGCAGGAGAATATTTCAGGGATAATTGAGCTGGTGTGATGCTGGGCAGTGTCATCATCAGGGGAGAGACAGGCAAAGGGCTCTGGAGGAGAACAATCAGAGAAGCTTAACAAGCTCTCGCTGGCTCCTCACATCAGCGTAATTAAAGCCAAGTCAGTGGAACAAGCCGCTCCTCTGAACCGCTCAGGAATGGACAAGAGCTGTACATGTCTCTTCACAAGACAGCACCGATGAATGTGATGTCTGAATGTTCCAGATGGTTACAGGGTTCATGTGACTGTCACACACACAACAAAGTTTTCCACTGCATCTGTTCACCTCAAAACTCATGTCCATATCACATTTCCAAAGAAATCTTATTCTCATTAAATTAAACTCTTCGGAGCTGCACATTTTATAACAGGACTTAATAATGATGTCATAGCCTGGTACATGAAATCCAATCAGACACTGATCTTCTGGACATATGAAAGGACTGTCTTAGTCTCAAAACTGTCCAGGCCCAGCTTCCAAACATCTTTGTGACAGCTTCTGTGTTATTGGAGTGCTGTTTTGTTTAGTATAGCCCACAATAACACATCCTAATTCCTTCATTTTTTACATTTATGTCCAAACATAAAATGTTCAGTAAATGTCCCAGCTTGGCTAAATTTAACTACACAATTTTATGCAAAAATTCCCTATGTGCTATCTTGACTGCGTCCATACACAACAATAACATAGTTAGCTAGGTTAACATAATCAACAAATAACACGAATTACAATATTTTAAAATTGTGCAAACAAAAAAATTTCAATGAGAAAAGAAAAAAAATACTATTTTCACTAAGTCTTCAGGAGCCGTATAAACAGCAACGTTGACTAGCCCAGCATGTGCATTTATGTGAAAACAAATTAGCACTACATAATCCTTTATGGGGTTCATTTATGCTGAATGTTGAATGCAAGCCTTCTGTACCTCCTCTGCCTTCATTTCATGTGGATTTCAGTACGTATACAACAACATTGGGAATGCAGCAAACAATAAAGCTGCATTATGTGGGACCAGTGAAAACAAGATGATGTGATGATACCTAATACAGACCACATCCATCCACTGTAACTTTAAACTTACCAGGACAAAATTAAAGCATTACTAGAGATAAATCTGTGCATTAGCACCTTGATTTTTAACATATAAACAAACAAAAGTATGTAAACATGTCATGTGAAAAATCTGAATATAGCATTATCTCCATGTGAGAAGGTGTTTTTAGGCATGTAGGTGCTTTGTCACAGCGCGGAACAAAATCCACCAAAAATGGCTTCATACTCATTTTGTATGAAGACAGTTTTCCAGCCTGATATTTAGAGGAAGATTACTACCCTTTTAGTGTCCCACATAATCAATCAGTCACCAGTCACATGGGGGTTGTATTGTAGGTAATCCTGGTGTAAAAGGTTTGAAAACCACTTCCTTATACGATGTACTGGCTAAAAATCATGGCAACTTAAAGTATATGTGGAAAGTGACATTTGAAACAGACGAACCTGTTGCCAACATAAACAGGCTCCAACTCTGCTAATGTCATGTAAACAGGGAATTTGTGGTGTTTAACTAAGGAGACAGTGATCCTCAGCACCTGCTTTTCGTATCTACACATAAACATTATTCACTGGAAATGTGAATGTGATTGATTTCACTGTCCAAAAATGGCACGTTGGTGTGAACAATAGCTGTAAATATACCTGTCTATATATGCTAGGCCTGAAACCATATTAGGTACCATCTTGTGCAGTCCACACTCAGAATCACAACAAATTGGCTTCATAAGATAATAATGCACATCAGGGAACAGACCCTGAGGGAACTTTCACAAAGACCAGACAAGTCTGGTAAAAATGTGTCAGAGTAAAAAGTTAAAGTTACAATGTGTTAAACATGATTCCTCTTCTGTATTTGATTTATGCTTTTATTTTTTGTCATACCCTTGAGCAGAGTTGTAGCAAACCAACCAATGTTTGATTTCAGTCTAAGGGAGTTTATTTCACAATAGGACACACAAAAAGTGGTTGTTTTTCTGTTTTTGGGATCTGACAGAAAATCTCCTGACACCACAATAACTGAGGTCAAACCAATGTACTCTCACATAAACACACACACACACACACACACACACATACATGCAGAATGTGAGCCTGTCAGAAGAAACAGATAATAATAAAAACCTGCTTTTTTACAAAAAAAAATAAAAATCTCTTTCTCCAATACTTAGATATTGCTGATCACCTTGTTGGTGCTCTTCTATTCTTGTGTCCTCCAGGCTGTTTTTCCAAACCTTTAGGACCTTATTCATAGTTTAATCTCTAAAACCGTGCTTGAGCCATTAAATCCTCACATTTAGGTGCTTGTTCTCCCCTCATTAATTCTTCCTTATTTTATCTCCACCCATTATTAATACTTTAGAGCTGAGATTCTATGGGTGACCCCTCTTACCCCCACTGTCATGCTGGCGCCTGATCCTAATTGACTGTCATACATGTCAGTTACAGCAGGTGGGCTCAGTAATGTGATGGTAAATGATGGGTAAAGTGTCTCAGGATGAAAACCTGAAAGCGGCTGCTCTTGCTATGTCTTTGCCGTTGGGTCTCTTCCGATGAGCAGAGTCATTTTACATCCTCGACCATCTTTCTGATCTAATGTACAATTATTCTGTCTGCTATTTAAAAAGTCCTGAAATGCACACACACACACGCACACACACACACACACACATGCACGTTAGCTGGCTGTTATTATGTTATGTTGCTCAAAATGTTTTTGCATTGATTTAACATCCCAAAACTGGATATTTGGGTTTTGCTCTTATTTTGTGGGCAGGTTTGTTACTTTTATTAAGGTTATTTCATACTTACTTGAGGGTTGGGTTGTGTTAAATATTTTGAAAATATTGTAGTTTTTTTTACCTCTTTCTGGGTTGTTATTACTTTGGCTTGTCTGTCAGGGTTAACATCTTAAACTTAAATATGTACCCAAAAATATCATACAGGGATCTTTTACTATCAGACCCAATGAGATAAATTTCCCAACTTGGGATGAATAAAGTTCTTCTATTCTATTCTATTCTATTCTATTCTATTCTATTCTATTCTA
>JBAMHV010000024.1:3215307-3230499 GCA_037177535.1 Pseudomugil gertrudae
TAATAATAATAATAATAATAATAATAATAATAATAATAATAATAATAATAATAATAATAATAATAATAATTAATAATTGTGGTGAGTTAATCAAATAAAAACCGGATAAAAACGTTTTTAAATGACTGAATGATAAAGATATCTGTGCAGAATAGACTTAGACTTGACTTTAATAATCCCTTTGTGATGATTCCCTCAGGAAAACTAGAGAATGCTCCATAACCTGTATTAACTAAGTGAAATATTGAAACTAAACTTCATTACAGTATCACTTTGAAAGGCCCATTTATCCTCCTTTACATTCATTCATCTGAGTACCAATCATAAATGGCCTCCTCTGAGTAGCCGTTAGCATAGTGTAGCTGTCCAGTTTCTGTGGTTGCTTCTGATTTTCCTCATCAACAGAGCTCTGGCTGCTGCCTTGGTGGTAATCAACTATTCTGATTATTCAGATGAATGACATTACCAAACATAAAATGTATAAGTTAAAAAAAAAAACTGTTAGTGATTTATAAGATAATAATGAAAGAAAAGACTATAACAGTGTCATATGATCATAAATGTCCAGAATTGATTCTTACTTCTGGATATCACTTGATATCTTCAATATTTATCTTTTTTACGTTTTGGTTCAGTCAAAGGAAAGGTGACTTTGTCTTCCTCAGGATCCGAAAGGAAAGGTCTAAAACCCTCACTACCCGAGGAGCTCCCCTTCAAAGAAACTCAATTTTCACTTACAAAGACAGACTGATCTGCCGCCCTCTCCCTCCATTTTATCCTCCTGTCCCCTCGTGTGTCCACAGAGTTGTTCCCCCAGCTTGGACAGAGGATGATTACACAAATCTGTCACCCAGGAAATCCCAACACTTTATTTCCTCTCAGACAAAAAGCCAGTGATGGGTGATGAGTTTGTAGCTGCTGGGGGATTTGACCGACTCTCGGGGAATAATAAAGCAATTTCAGTCTGCCAGAAAAGTCAGACGAAAGGGAGAGAGATAAGGGGGGGACACACCGGGAAGATATAAATCACTCAGGTGATAGATACAGTTTTTTGGTGGAAAATGAGACAGTTAAATTTTACAGAGAGATGAGGGGCTGGACCAGAATGTACACAGTGGCCAAATAAAGATGTACAGTAAAGGCTAACATACAGGTTTAATACAGGTTGTATGCGGAACCAGTGGAGGACGTTTAACAATCTGTATTTTAATGTTCACATGACTCTCAATAAAGTAAGAATAAAGTAAGAACAATAAAGTGACATACATACATTTTAAACATAAATCAAGATTGGATTATATAAGAAGGTGCATGTCAAGAATAAGGATTACTGTATAGTTTAGCAGATTTACCTGGACTGACATGAACTTTCATACAAAACTAAACAGTGAAAGGATTTAAATATTATGGGAGCTCTATTAAAATGAAAATATTCATATAGACACAAAATGTTTGGCTAATTAAAAGCAAAATATTTTATTTTCATTAGGTTTCAAGGTGGAATAAGCCAGCACTAAGCCTAAAGAAATGAAATAATAGCTGATTTAAATAGCTTTGTGACTAAATTGCCTCATCAAACCTGTTGAGCCTTATGAATATAGTCTGTCCTTCACTTTAACATATCTGCAATGCAAAGAAAAATAGTTTATAGGTATACTTCAAGGTCTTCAGTAGTCTTTTTATCAAAAACTAAATTAGCATGAAAATAAATGTGTGTTTGGCCAATCATTTCTCCCTTTTAAAGATACCTACAGGTATTGAATAATACATGACTGGAAAGCCTTTCAATGAGATATAACTTGTAAGGATCATACTGCGGTGGAATGAGCAGCACAACCAAACTGTACCAAATCTCCTGCAATATTTTGCTGCTGGTGTTCATTGTGCTTCTGAGTCTCTCTGTGAATCAGATGATTGCAGCCCGCACAGAATGAAGGGAAGCACTTTGACTCAGTTGCCGCCAGAACAGCGTTTTTTTGTTTTTTTTTACGCTTTCTGGATACAGAGAGGTGACCTGACAGGCAAATGTTGGGCGTGTACACAGAACGCATTCAAGACGTTGTGAATTAAATGAAATATTGATACTCGTCCACTGATTTGGTCAAGTTAACCTCACTGATACACAGAAGTAGATCTGTGTAACAAATATTCTGCATGACTAATCAATGCATTTTCAGATCAAATCCAGAGATGTGGCAGAAACGAGCCGCACCTCTGATCCCGGTTTTCCTGTTAATGTCTGTTTCTCTGGATTTCATTTCTTTAATTTTATTTTGTTTAACTTTGATGCTTTTATTTTATGTAAAACAGTATGAGTTGTCTGGTGCTGTAGCCTACAAACTTGTCATCAACCACCTTTTTTCTCTTTACTGTAAAATTAGCTGTTGATGGTAAAAACTGGTCCTTTAATGTCTGACCCTGGACAGCTCTGCTTCATTAGGTTTTTTCTAGCCTGTATAATAAACAGCTATTTCTGCTGAGCTGATGTTGCATCGTGGACAAAGTTAAATCAGGAAATTGGAAATGACTATTTAGAGGAATGCAGCTGTTGAAACCTTTAACTTTGCTTTTTTTATGCTAACAAACTTTTTTAACAAACCAACACAGTCTCATCTTCTAATTAACAACATATGCAACACATTAAAAAAATCCATCTAATTGTTCCACATCGTGGTTTAAGGAAAGGCACGTTTATTCTTATAGCCTATTTAATGTACAAGACCACATAAAAACATTCTACATAAAAACAGTAAAAGCATTACAGGGGGTGTAGAAAGCCTGAAAAAGCATTAAAACATTAATTGATTAAATAAACACAGGAAGAAAAATAAAATAAGCTTGCTAAAATGCATCAAATAGAAGTTACAGTGTGAGGAATGAAGCGATTTTTAACCTGGATGAGTTTCAGCAGACCTGCAGATTTTTAGAAGTTTCTTCCACATGTGAGGAGCATAAAAAATGAATGCTGCCTCCATGTTTAGTCCTGGGAACAGAAAGTTTTAGTGGATTCTTTCACTGCTGGACTCTGATTTTAGTAGGAAAAAAACATTTCCATGAGCAAGTATTTCTGAATGGCTGAATGACAGCAGGATGACAGCACTGAATCCTGAAACCTGAAACAATTTAGCTCAAAAACATCCAACAAACTGTCAGAAGGAGGATGAAGAACAGCAGATTTCTCATGTCTCACAGCCATCAAAAACAATGTTCGCTATATACAGTTTCATTCAGATATACTCTGCATGCTGAGGCCATGTGGGGAGCGATGCCTCGCATTAGGCGATGAATAGGATCTTAACCACTACCAGAATCTCCTGAGCCATCATGTGGGATTGCATCTGTATTTGGACGTTAAACTTTTCCACCACTGTTTCCACTGAAAAGGTCTTTGCTCCACTGGGTGAATATTGGGTCAAGTTGCTGCAAATCTGAGTAATAAGAACTGAAATAAAAGCCCAGGGGTACAGCTACAATCCAGGTGGGTGATTAATTATTTCATTAGTAATGCATAGTACTGCGAGTTAAAAGTGAAACCAGGAAACAAATCGCCCCTTTCTGTATTTAATACATTTAAAATTCCCAATATGATTTCAGATTTGCACACCCCATTCATCCAGCTTGGCGGCTGGCGGTAGTAGTGTGTCGTTAGTGCAGTAGGTGTCCAAATTTGAAACAAGAAGGAATAAAACAACTACAGTGAACATCCCCACACTGACACTGATGGCTTCAGCTATTGTAAAATAACTACTGGGGCACTGAGAACACAAAGTAGTGAGATTTGGGGTTAATGCAGCCTATTTAATATTTGCATTTCCATTTTTAACTTCTTTATGCCTTCGTAAAAACAAGTTCCAAGAAGGCCCAAAGTTAGAACGAAAATGCCAAACTAGATTCTGTAGCATGACAGTGAAACAGAAAATTTAGAAACAAACATATGAACAGAAGTCAAATGTCTGCAGGCCTCAAAAATCATTTTCAACTTCTGTAGTTTATCCGGATATGCTGTTGAAACGTTGCTGCTTTTGTAATTATCAGAAAAAACACGGCTATAAGGAAGTTACAGTCATGTGTCATTAGTTTCATCACAGTTTCTCCCAAAATAAAAGCGTTTCGGAGCAGCTCTTTCAGTTACTGCTGCTGCTGTTGCCACTGTCCTCATCTAAAGATGAAAAATGTCACCCAGAAGCCATCTTTACTCGCAATGAACTAATCACATGATACCCCCGAAATAAGTCATGTTTGGTGATGTGGAAATGTAGAAAACCTGTTTCCATGACACTTTGTGAGGTACTTTTATGACCACATGTCTTAATGCCACCTCTTGAGAGTGTAAAAACTGATATTTCACACAAGGACCGCACTAAAACTGTGTATGCTTAAAGTGTTTTTAATGAATAGAAGAAGGGAGGATGTGTGGTAGAATTCCGGAGCGGCAACCTGGTAAACTGGAAAGAGAAATAGGATTGGGAGGCAGTCTGAAAGAAGAGCAAGGAACAGAAAGAAGAAGCAAAATGGTAAAAAAGGAACAAATGAAGACCAGCGGAGGTATAGAGGCAGCAGATGAAAGGACAAAAAGCAGAAGAGGAAAGAAAGGAGGACAAGTATTAATGGAAGGAAGGAGAAAAGGAAAAAAGGGTAAAAAAAAGGCAGCAAATATGAGTGATGGGACAACAGAATAGCAGAAATTGGAAGGATGGGGTCTGGGACAAAGTAAGAAAGGAAAGCAAGTACAAGAAGGCTGCTCTGGTAATGACAGATTTCTGGTTCCAAAAACAAATGAACACATTGTTATTTGAAAAGTAGTTGTTTCTGTTACAAGTTTCCTATTGCGATATTTAGCAATGACACGGATCACATTCTAGAGAAAGGGATGTGGTGGTCCATCATGAAGTAGGTACACTCAGTGCCAAATATTATCAGTGTCACATGAGCTGGCCAGAAAGACAATGATGTTATAGATATTTATGGGTCATAAATGGTTGTTTATGGCAGGGGAACATGTACTGATGTATGGTTTTGGGGCAGGAGGCGGAAACAAATCTCCCCACAACACCAGCATCTCCTTCCCATCCTCTGAGACAGTGGTGGAGGGTGGCTAAAAGTACCAGTGTTGCTGGCAAACTAAATGCAAACAGGCATTATATTAAAGGATGAAACCAAACACGTCATTTAAGAACTGAAATTGTATTATCATCAAACACAATGGCGAACTAAGACTTTGGTGTAGTACATGACAAGAACAGTCTGTCTGTCTGTCTGTTCTCATATCTTTCAGCTTTGGTCTAATTCACAGTGTTCAGGTTCACTTTTGGTGCAAAAGATAAATTATTATGTATGTTTTTCAAAGGAAATGCATCATGTTTTCTTATGAAGAATGAGAAATGTTATCTCTCATGTGATGATCATACACTGCCCTAAACAGACGTAGACAGCATATATCATTGCAGTGCAGCTGCAGCCACAGCATGGCTCTCTGCTGCTGGAGCAAATGGAAATCACCTTCATCAGAAAAGATACCAGGTGACTGCTTCTTTATATTGTAAATCTGAGATTTTTTGAAAATGCATCTCACATCAGTTTTCTATACTAACAGGGATGACTAGTATAACTAATTTCTGAGCTTGTACTGCTGTTTTTTTACCCTCCTGACATCACATCCATCATCAACTGTGTCATTATGAATTTCTAGGAGAAGAAAACTCACTGAGCCCCATTACGGTAATTTTAGTTTCTGGTCAAACTGCTCCATTATAGCTGTGTTGCAACATCAGCCTTGTTTGATTACAGAAATCTTTATTATGGTAATGGACGACGTTCAAAAGCAGCAGCTTAGGACCTTTGCTCACCAGTGCATTATATTCTTTTTAGAGCCTGCTTTACTTTTTAAACCGGCTGCATAATCAACTGCAGGTTGACATTTAAAACATGAAAATAGTAAATTACTGCCATGCATGTGTCCAGTGGATAAGTGGTGGAAGTGCTATTTGGAGGAGGTCAATAGGTCCAGCATCTGCTGAGAGATGATTTTCAACTCCAATGCAGAACCAGGTTGTCAAAAGTGTCTGTTTTTTCCCTTTTCTATGAGCTTTTGGGCTTTATTTGACAGTGGGAAATAGAGCAGATCCATAATAAAATAAAGTGATGCTGCTCATGGATTAAGAACAGGACATCCTCTGATTTCAGTGCAATACATGTGCGTACTTACAAATTGGAGCACTTATGGGGATAGAGCTGGTTTGATTAAGAGTGCTGCTGTAATACTCACATACTCGCATATACAGAAATAAACCCAACCCACAATCTCCTTCACACACACATTCTCACTCTTAAAATTTCACTCTGCTGCACCGCAGCACACACAGTGCAGCACAGAGGTTCAAACACTCCCTCTGTGGGGAGCTAGGGAGTCTGCTTCAACCCAGCCAACCATCGGAAACTCATTATTTCAGTACTAAGTGATGGATCATTTCCAAATGATCTCCATGTACACCTTAACAATTAAGCCACCAGCAAGGCAATTATAGATCAGCAATATAGCGATGGGACACTGATATATTGCCGGGCTTTAACCTTTGGGCATGCAGACAGATTACACTTATTAAGCCACAGCTTTATTGGACCAATAAAAATCATCGTAGCGCCATAACTGCAGGGTGGACATTCTTGCTGGAAGAAACGGTGGTAAAAAGTATGGCGGGGTAAAGGAGAGGAGGTCAGACAAACCTCTGCAGCACGGTGGGAGTGCAATAATTCAGTTCTCGTGAAGTTCTTCAAAAAAGAAATTCCATAATGCCCTTAATTTTATTTAAAACTCACTTTTTTAACATATAATAAAGAGACAGACGAACAAAAAGGCTCAAAATAAACCTTTTTGATCAGCTGCCAATGTGGTTGGCAGCCAAGCTCCTTACAGAGGTACCGAGGCGAAAGCTCAGACCGGATACAGCCGTCGCTGTAGCTGCTCCAACATTATGGGATTCTGTGCCACTAAAGGGCTGTCCATTTCTGAACACCTATTTTTATGACCTGGCCTTCAATCCATCGTGAGCCTCCTTCTAAAAACGTTTTTAATGTGTTTCTTTTTACTTTTCATTGTTTCATTTTTTTGTGTCTTTTTACAACTATTATTCTAATTATTTTTCACTCTGCACTTGAAATGTTTTACTTCAAAGTTCAGCACTTTGTTGCATGCTTTATAAATAAAATTGAGTTAAGTTGATTGGTCCACAGTCACCAGCCAATCAGATTGAAGAATATGCACTGCTTAACAAATGAAAAGCTACATGTAACAACTACTATTTAACTCAAAGTCACTCACACTGCTGGGATGTCAGTTTGTAGTTCGGAAGATCATGAATCAGTTTTACTTGCTGTTGTACAAATGTAGACAGCAATGTTGTTAGTCACTTTAATAATGGTAGAGGTGTCTAAATGCTTGCTAAATGACTTAAGAGTACAGTAAATAGGAAACCTTTACTATTCCCTGGTATTCAAAAACTGTTTTATATGGTTGTTTAAAGGTTTTGCCGTAAAAAAAAGTTTTTAGCATAAAGAAAATGTAACTGTAGGTCATATTGTGACACTGTAACACTGCCTGTGTTGCTGAAATAAGAAGCTGAGAAAATGTAAAAATTTAAGGATTTTATTATAAATTAGCATAGATATGAGGAGTGGGTATATAAAGGATATTTAGTACAGTGAAGATGAAAGCTTCTTCTATCCAAAAACAAATTTTAGCTTGTAACTCCTCCCACAAGTAAAATAAATTCTGAATTGTGAAATTTATATAAAAATCAGCAGATGAAACAGATTTTTTTCTCTTATCGTTGTCGCCTGAGAGGGAAAAACAAACACTATTTAATAGATAAACATGGAATAGAAGGTTAATCCACAATAGCTAGCTGTGATACTGGGCCAAATTAGATTAAATAGTATATCTAATATCAATGATGATAACTAAAGACATGTTTTAGCATTCAAATCAAGAAAACCAACTGGAATAAGACTGGAGACAAAATGATGTCACTGTAGGTAGTTTTAACCAGCAAAAGCTTGCAAAGTGAACAAGCGATTGCATCGGCTGTAGCCTGTTTGCTGTCTTTGTTTCCTGGGAATTTCACGTATCCGCCTTTTACAAATCCACATAAAGCAACAGAAGTTGTCAAATGGGTCACAGAAAATCCACTGTGACAATAACTCCTAATGTAACTCGCACAAAGCTATCAGCGGAAACTCGATTGACATGAAAACAGGAGAGAGATCTGTTTAAATGGGTCAGATGAGCAGTGAATCCATGCACTGTGGCAGCAAGCACACATTAGATTGGTGGGTGAGTGACATGCTGGTAAAAGACAGACTAAAAAAGAAGAGACTGGAAAAAACTGACACCCTTCCTCACAGTATTGAGGATGGATTTATTTAAAGCCACACACTGCCAATCAGGTTAAAAAACAACTGCTTCTGTTGGGAGACAAAGTTAAGAGTTTAACTGCAACTCAGTTTTCTTTATTCTTCATTGTTCTTATTGATCTCACACTAACACACCCACTCTGTTCCTGAAAAAATCTAAGAATAAAAACAAGTAAGTGAATGTTAGTTCTACAAATGACAGTGTAGAAAGAGTATTTAATGAATTTAGCCTAACTGGCATGTTAAGAAGCCTTCTGACAATATTTCTTTATTTTCTATCAAAGCGGCATGTCTGAGCTCGTCGGGCTCTTTAACTTTTTCTATGTTATCTGCTTTGTGAAATTTCACCAGGTGGTCGCTTCTATTAAGAATAGAAAAATATAGATTTTAGTTACAATGCACACATATTGGAAACAAGCTCCTGCTTACAGTTTTCTTGCTTCAGTAATTCAATTTTTGAATGAGCTTCTGATGTCTAGGTAGGTTTTCTGTCCTCCTTCACCTATCAGGATATTGGACAGTTATTTTGCCTCCTCGTGTGGGTCTTAGAGCAGGTTGTGGTTGCAATTGGCTCAAACTTGTAACCTTTGTCTTAAGCAGCACTACAGATTTTTTTGAAAATCTTTCCACTTTTGCTCCTTCTAAGGGATTTTTTGGCCTCCAATGTGGATCCTGCCTCTTCTCTGAGCTCTGTCTAGCCAGTAAAAGTTAGTCTAATGTTGAGTCACATCTTGCTCTGTCCTTCTTCTTGTTCCCTCTCTTCCTGTGTTTCTTTGTTAAATCAGTCTTCTGTGTTCTTCTGAAATGCAAGTGTGATATCCATGTGCTGGCATGTGACGTGGTGCCATGAAGTTAATGTTCAGGCTGAAGGAACGTTACCATGAATGTGCATAAATAATTCCATCAGATTAAGCTTTAATGTTGGAAGCTTGTGCAGTGTTTCTTTTTAGTGTGTAAGTACAACATCCGCTGGAAATGGTGGGTTTATAAATGATTTCATATGGAAGCACAGCCATGTACTGAGCACTATGGTTTTATTTGGGTGGGTCCAGTGATCTCAGATGCAGTGTGACTGCACTGCAGGTAAATACATCAAATTGTGTATATGCGTACAGCCATTTCCTGTGTGCCTTTTTTTCTTCAGTACTCATCCCAAACTTTTTTTTACAAATTCTTTTCTACACATTAACAAACACTCATTTTGTCAAGCAGCTTTTACTTTTATACAGGGTGACAAAACTCTGAAAGGATTTGCCATCCTTTATTTACAGCAGCGTTACGTGGAGCCCACTACCGTTGAAAAAGTTGTGAAAATAGATTAAATGTAAAATCACTTAACACCATGCGGTTTTTATTTTCTTCTGTTTTTTAGTTGAGTTTCTATCAAACATGGACAACAGAGCTTTGGCACACATTCTTAGTGAGAGTTTATGTGGCGTCCATCTTGCATCCTACCTGTACTCTGAGCCCTGTCTAGCCAGTAAAAGTCAGTCATATCTCTTGCTCAGTTCCTTTCGCTCCTTCTGATAGTCTCTTCTTGTGTTTCTTTGTTGGATCAGCCACAATGTGCATTCAAAGCAAGCAATGTACTTGTATACAGTTGCTAATGTGTGGTGTAGTGTATAAATGGAAATGCAGCTGCATCCTGGGAACAAAGTGTGATTTCTCAGCACTGGGATGCTGCTTGGCTGCAGGAGTTCCAGAAATGTACTAAACAAACATCCCTCTGCCATCAAGAGTTAGAAATGTAGTTTTTTAAGATCAGAAAGTTATAAAGTGCATCTGTATGGTTAGTCTTGCCTATCTGTTGTGAATGCGGCAGCTCCTCCAGCACCCACATTTTCTGATTAGATCCCTATAACAGAATGATAACAATAATAAAAGCAAATAAAGCTTTCACCAGAATGTAACTTCTCTCTGTGCTAACAAAAACCTTTAATCTACATTTTCACAAATGGTCAAAAATATTTCTCAGGACTTCCCCCCAAAACTGTGATAGTAATGAAGTGTGTAAAGTTCTGTTTGATAGAATCCATGAGCAGAATCAGTACTGCAGAACAAGGGATGCCACACACACACACACACACACACATATTCTTTTGGCTTGTCAAGTCTTGGCACCTACACTACCCACAATACAACTTGACTGCTGACAGGTCAGTCAGAGATTTGTGTGTGTTACGGGAGCAGGGGTTATTTGCTTACTTTGCTTGCTTCTTACAAACTCCACATTTCTTTTTTTAACTGACACTGACTCAAGAGACATGGCCTCAGGCAGTGTATCAGATTTTCTGCCTCTATGTGGTGGTGAGACTGTTCGTTTCCACACTGTCAGAGAAGAGGGAAAAAGTTAAAGAATAACTCAGAGGAAACCCATGGAGCAGAAAGGGTGAAAATGAAAAACACAAATCACTTTATTTGCTTCAACTTTGTGGGGGGAGGTCTTTATGAATCGGGGTTCCCACACATGAGCCCATTAGATTAATATGTTGCAAGTTCTCCTTGGACATTTTTCAAGGAGCTCATTATTATCACTTTGAGGAGGCTGTTGCCATTGTATCTGTCTGGTTTATAAAAAGATGGGTGAGAAGTGTCAAAGTGACTCAAATAATAAGCGGAAAATAGCAGTTATAAGATGTGTTACTTATTAAGTTCTTAATGCTATGTACATTATGTCTGTGTAAACAATGGTACCCACACATGCATGGCAAATATACAGCCATTAAAAACATCACTGTGCACATATACATGCTTATTAATACACGCAGAGCACAGTGAATAGAAAGTACTGTTGAGCTACAACATTAGCTGGAATTCTTTTGAGTTTATTCCCAAACTGAACCCAACATTCTGGGAATCCATTATTTTCTTTAGTCATCCATTAAAATACCTACATCTGGATATGTACTTACATTTGCCAGCTAATTGCTGCTGTCTATATTTTTGGTCTACCTTTAAATTACACTCATTGTCTGATACTGTGGTAAAATTTAAAACAGCTGGGTTCATCAGATGCTATGCAGAAGACTGCTTAAAAACATATGGAGTTGTGTTTTCATGCCTGACCTTTTGTATTTAAATGGGTCATATTAAGTGCAGATTGGTAATACCATGATGGACACTTTTGTTTACAAACCTGCCTTAAATTTTGGTGTTAAAGAATCAACAAGATGGACATATTTCCCCAGATTTTGCTCCATAGCATACACTTACAGCATCGGTTGAAAATCTCCCACTTCATCGCAACCAAAAGCTGCTCAGATGTAAATACGATGTAGATTTGCTGAGTGTGGAAGCCATTGGAGTGCAGAGAATCTGTGTCATGTAGAAGAAAGTAGTTGAAGATGATTTGAGCTTTGTGACATGGATAAAATCAGGATGGACGGAAGGCTTGTATGCTACATACATTATAATACACATGTATGTTCATGTAAATTTATTGTTAAAAATAAACCCTTACTCATACTTGTTTTCTGTTGCAGATGTCCAAACAAAGAAAAAAATGGTTGAACTGATGTCTTGGCTTACAAGTTATATTCAATACTTTAGCTGGGGTTGATATTTCCTGACACTCTTCGTCATCATGGCGTTTTCTTTCCATTAAAGCAGCTTTTTTTATGGCAACAACAAAAAAGATTAATATGCTTGTTTAACACCATGGTAGAGCTGTAAATTACAGTAATAGTTCTGGTCAATTAGGATGTCCAGTTGATCACAAAACAGAACTGTCACAACTACAGATAAGGAGAAAGCGCCCGGATTCCTCCCTGGCTCTGTGGTCGAGGCCAAGCTATTGATTTCAGCTCTAAGGGAGAGCATTGATTTTTATCTCACAATGAGTGAGGGGACTAAATCCACTCAGCAAAGGGAGGGGCGCAAATTCAACAACAGCAATGCAACGATTGAGTTTTAATAGGGTCAGGCTTGACTAAGAGAGTAGGCGGACCACTTCCTTTTCCTGTTTGATCTGAAGAACAGTGGCCTCTGTAGCTGGGATTTTACATCCACATTTGTTTGGCCTATATTTATTTTTGTGATACTGAGGTCACAATTACAAAGAGATTAAATGTACAAAGGTTAACTTGTGATATGTTGTGACTTGCTTGTTGTTTGGGTTTTATAGGTGAATTCCTTGTTAGCACATAAACAGGGAAATGTGTTGCTTCCATCCATCCACTTTCTTGGAGCTTACTAAGGGTTGGGTTGCAGTGGCAGCTTCCTAAACGGGATGCACAGACATCCCTCTCTCAGGCTATATTTATTAGCTTGTCCAGGTGGATACCAAAGCTTTCCCAGGCCCACTGAGTGATAGTTCATCCAGTGTGTCCTTGGTCTTTCTTGGGGTCTACTCCTGGTGTAACATGCCCCTAATTCCTCATCAGGAAGGTGTCCATCCTAACCCAATGCCTGAGTTCATCACTTATTTATATGCAGTCCAGAGGCACATTTATGCTCCAAGCTAAACATTATATGAAAAATTTTACCTGTCTTCACTGTACTTTACTGGACTATTGGGGCCCTAAAACTGTCTCTTGGTGGTCTGGGGACTAATATTGTCTCAGTATTCAGGCCATTAATGTTGCTTGAAAAGAACTTCTTATGTTTTCCCTCTTTGTCTGTATTATACATTACTTTAGGCATCTATGGCTAGGCAAAAGCTCAGCACAATTACAAATAGTTAAGTACACACCCAAGAAATTTTCAACATCACCATCAATCGCTTTTCTTCCACATATCCAAGGTAAAGTTTTTTGTTGGTGGAGATTTTAGAGCATTCCCAAGCCACAAGGGATATATTTTCTTTTCAGTGAGTTGTAGGCTTCCTAAAGTTGGACATGTCTAGAAAACTCCCAAAAGAAAGGTAACTTGGAGGCATCTTCATGAGATGCCCATACAACCTCAGCCGACTCCTCTCTGTATGAAACAGCAGTGACTCTGAGATAAGCTTCTTATCCAGTTGCTTGGACGGAATTCAGTTTGCTTCAGAAGGACAAGCAAAAATTGTATCACCAAATCCCAGTATAAAAGATCCATCCCTGGTCTCATTCAGCAGTTAACCATTTACTAGTATAGTTGGACTAATATAAACGAAGACAAATAAAGTTACCGGTAATTGAAAATACAAGCTCCAGTGAAGGATGTTCTCTGGGGTCCTCCCAACCACTTTCAAAAGGTGGAAAATGCTTAAGTCCACACCTGCACCAGTTAATTTAAGTAGCCTTTGTATTGCTCAAACAGTAACAGAAGGCTGGAAAAAGTCACGTCTTTCTCTAAAGTAAGGAGATGAAATGCTTCCCATTTCCTTGAGGAGCAGCAAAGCTGGACTAACTCACGCAACATGAGATGATAGCAGCAGTTGCACGAGTGACTGCAGCACATTAGACTTCGATAAGAGAGAACACACATTGATTGCTGTCAGAAATCTAACAGTAATCAATAATTATATCATCTGACATCTTAAACAGTTCAACTTTGACAATGCTTTAGCCATTTCTTATTATTTAGTTATGCTATATTTAGTATGAGTAAATTCCATGTAATCACACGACTGGGAATATGTCACAGGGCAAATAGACCTTAATATCTTTAATATTCTTATGTAATGTAACCAAATAAATCTTTATCATTTTATGAGCTGAAAATGTTCAAATGAAATTAATGAGATGAATTTTCCAATTTCAAACCCATAATGAATGATAAAAAAGACAGTCTAATTATTACATGATCGACTGTTGGTGCATTTTGAGTTAATTTGAATGACTTTATAAAGACTATGTAAGCTTTTAAAAAATCTTATAATTATTCCTTAATTACCCAATTAAACCCATTAACTACAAACAATAAAATTCTCAAGGGGTGCCATTCATTAGAAAGTTGCTCCGCCTGCATGTTATGAGATACAGAGAAGAATAAGTCAGTAGGTACAATACTGAACATGTCTTGGTGGACATTTACTGGAGAATACATTGTTTTAAAGACACTAGCATTACCTTTTTTAAGTGACAGCTAATGATCTTTTTTTCTGCAGATGAAAATATAGATGAGTGAAGTTTGGTCATTTAACTTTTATTAGGCTGAGTTTTTAAATTAACTTCAAATTCAAGTGAGAGCAAGTAAAATCAAAATGACACTTCCCGACCATTTAACAGTTACGTCCAGGGCGACACTGTAGAGGAACCAACAGAAATTTCAAGCCCTGCAGGTTTTTTAAATGCATCCCTACTTCAGCACACCTGACCCAACAGCCTATGCAGTTTAGCACAATAGCTAATTAAGTCAGATGTTTTGGGGCGGGGATGCATTGAACACCTCCATGTCTCGTGTGGGACCGAGTTACAAAGCCCTGCAGTAGAGCCTTATGTCAATGTCCTTGGTTGGAACATAGAGCAGCAAATCAACCACAATGAAGAGGTGTGGCTTCCATACTGCTGAGAATTAGGGGTGATATTGCCCAAACAGCTAAATATTTTTTTAAAAATCTCAACAGTATTACTTACGATATTAATGTCAGCATTGGTTATATCCTCCAGTCGTTTGCAAGACTTATCCTAAGTTGTACAGCAAAATCATACCTCTGCAGCCCCATGCTGCTCGAGCTTGGTTCTAAATCTATCTGTCATATGTGTGTTTCATGTCAAGGTGTTTGTTTCCTGTTTTATTTTGGTTCACTTCCTGTCTCGTCCATTATGTTTTGTTCAGCTTTATTGTATTCACGGTCATTGGTTTCACCTGGGTTTGATTATGTTCATTCACTTCACCTGTGTGTGTTTCGTCTGTCTGTGT
>JBAMHV010000024.1:3247136-3257659 GCA_037177535.1 Pseudomugil gertrudae
TATTGTTTTACAAATGATTTACTCAGCTAGAAGCCAGCTATCTCCAAACTCACCATCCCTCAACTTGGAACATAGAAACACTGTTTCTGAAAATAAAGGAATCGTGTGCTGATCCGGGATATTTTACCACAATGTTGGTTATGATACCAAAGGCATCATAAATGCACTGCACGTTTAATGAAAAGGTTTCTGTATATATGCTCAGAGTTTGCGGGATATCTAAAAAAAACCTTGTTTGGTCTCATTTAAGGAATCCCGAGTGTGTGTAAACCTAAAACCTCGCCATCCGGTGCAACATAGCATTTAGGAATTCAGTCAACACATAAATAATAATGAATAACGTGACTGAGAGATCCCTGATGTGTTGCTGGATATTACCTATCCAGTCTTGCTACAATCACTGCAGCCATGTGTGCGCAATTACGCATACAAACCGTTTGCACGTCCTTTTGACACACGGTAAATGTAGACGCCGTTTCTATCAGCAAAATCACTTTCGGGATTGATAAATCACTTTGCGTGTGCTAAAATCATATATTAACATATTCACCTCCCACCACACGCAAAATTGTGTGTGAACGCCCCAATTTACATATTCATTGAGGCAAAGGTGCTATCTGGAGATGGACTTGTAATTTTGCACCTTTGAAAGACGCAAACCCTTTTGCTCACTGTTAGTAGATCAGTTTGTATTTTTTTTAGTGTGAGCAACGAGTTTGCACGCATTTTAGTACACACAAACCTTTAATAGATTTGGCCCATAGTCTTTAAAATCAGCCTGGAAGAGGTTTATCAGTAAACTAGTTTTGAGAGATCTGATTTTTACAACGCAGCATATTCAGCATATCTTCCTGAGTTTTAGGCAACACTTTCTTAAAAAACTTTGGGCTCCAATCCAGAGAGAATTGGAGGCGAGTTCTGCAGCTGAAGACTCATGCTAAGCTACAGCTAAAACAACACAAGCCCAGGTAAAAGCCTCGGTGTGTGAAGCCTGTCCAGTACGCCATGATGTTTGTGGAGTTTTAGTCAGTTTACACTTCTTTTACATTTCCTCTTCACTAAATGAATTTTATACACACATTTTAAATAAGAGTACATCTATTACCTTTTGTGCACAAACCTGGTGAGAAACCATTTACACTGTAAGAATTTAAAGTATAAGGCTGCACAGTTGAGGGGTTAGTACTGCAGCCTCAAAGAGAGGAGGTTGCTGGTTTGAGCCTCGGCTTGGACAGTAGCCTTTCTGTGTGAAGTTTGCATGTTCTCCCCAAGTTCTCTCTGTGTACTCCAGCTTACTCCCACTACCCAAGGACATGCATGTTAGGCAATTGATCATTTCAAATTGTCCCTAAGACAGGTTGTGATGACCTGTCCAGGGTGTACCTGTCTCTAGCCCGATGATTGCTGGGATAGGCTCCAGCTACCTGCAACCCTTCATTGGATTAAGCAGTAGATTAAAGTATTTTTGATGTGTTTTTACACAGCGTTTACTGTAAAAACCTTAAACACTGTTTACATTTTTATTTGCTTCATGTGTTAAGTGCCCATGACAGAAAAAAGACACTTTATATTGTATGTAGAATGTAAAAAAAGGGGGGGGGGGGGTGTGGGTAGGCACACATGTACAGCATTATGAAACACAACTCTGCAGGGTTGGAAGTGTGCTATGTGAAGCATTCACCATGTTCTCTGACTGACATAGGGCATGCTCAGCTGTTTGAATTTCATTTGGATGAATGGCTCTAGGTAATATGAAATAAAACAAATTAAACTGTGAACATTACAAAGCTTTATATAGAGGAGGAATGCATGCAGAGAGAATATTGTTAGCGGCTTCTTTTTAAATTGTGCATGTAAGTTTTAGATGAATATACACAAAAATGAATCATTTCCGTTGAGTTGATAGATTTTGTACACAAATGCAGTCACAGCTGTTGGCATTACTGGGTCATACAAAGATGTAATTTTAGTTGGAATTAATGCACCAACTGAACACGGCGGAGAACAGAGCGAAGCAGAAAGAATGTTTAAACCAGCATTATGCAATAACACGCACATTAGATGGTGAACAGTCAAGGAATTATTCCCTCAAATTTATTTATTCATTTCCTTCAAAGAGGCAATTTAACGCATGACTTAATCCATCTTTGTGATGTAGCTGAAATGCTGCTGCACTGCGTGACAGGGGCTGCATATTTGGGCCACCGATAAACGCTCAGAGCCAGAAATATTGCATTGCTGCAGAATAGACAAGAAGAGCAACAGCAGAGAGTGAGGTGGAGAGGAGGGGGTAGAAGGAGGAAGGTCACAGATGCTAAGCCTGGCAATCTCTCTTTCAATCTACAGCCATATATCGCCCACTTTAAAGACACATTTTATTCGCACACGAATCCCACAAGGGCAAAAAAAAAAAAGATATGTGTGAGTTTGAAACTTGGCCGAGAATGGGAGAGATTTTTTGTGGGTGCTCAACCTGCACTGATCCACTGAAGAAGTCTGATAGGCCAGACGGTGCAGTCGTACTGCCCAAATCAAAGGAATGTTCATAGCTTATCAAGCCCTGTTGTCATAAGGTGCAGTAGCATGGCTCACTGTGAGCTGACTGTAATGGGCTGCTAGGACAACTTAGCTGGAAGCGGATTAGTTTGTTGTGGCACCTGCTGAGAGGGAAAAGAAATTTGCTTCATACAATGTGCACTAGTGAGCCGAGCATCTGTGGGTATTACATAAAGGTTAACTGAAACCGCAGCAGGTACAGAGAAGGTATCCACAGCTCCACTGGCAGAGGAGTGTAATATGAATGTAATGGGATTACATTAATCTGAAAACAAAAACATAGCTAATTATTTCAGTTGGAGAGTGCAGCAACATCTGTTTTGTCACAATCATACTCAGGACATCACAATTCCTAAGTTCAGATGGATGACAGAAGCGATGGTGACGTTTAGGAGCATGGTGCGATCATGGTGATAAAATATTTTTACTCATGCTAGCTCATCCACACATTCACCCCCTTCCTTTAACTCAAGCTAAGCAAAATCTCCTGTCAAGCTGCTTGAACATGAAGTCAATAGAAGTGTGTGTGTGTGTTGTGTTTATGAGCCTTTGCAAATGGCATCCGACCCCCCCACTCTGCCAGCCACCACAGGACAAGCAGGGCAAGTTGCTTTTTGGGACATGTTTGTCTCTACATCCTCCCATTTTAATGGGCTAATAAACTGCTCTTGCTTTTTGCACTCCCTGACATCTCCACACACAGTTCCACTACTTAGGTGACCCAGTTATGCACAGTGCATGCTCTGAATTAACTCCTGCCATATCGGACATGACAAAAAGCAGCTTCATCAGTGTGTCAGCGTTCAAAAAAGAGCTCAATTATTTTCCTTCTCATTTTTACATGGCTGACAGGAATGAGCTGAAACATTACCATTATGCATTGGCAGATTTTTTTTTTTTTGTGGAGAATAAATGTTAATGCTTTGCTTAATTAGATGAGGCTGTTTGACACTTAAGATTGACACCGCTTCTTATCTCCATGACTACAAATAACCGCCATGGGAATGGTGGTAATTTCATCCAATCAGGCTCATTTGACGACAGTGGAATAATGACTCCATCAGCTGGGATTTGAGAAGCCCATGCCAAGTGATAAGAGATGCATCAATGAAGTTCTGGTTCTAGTGGAAATGGAGATGTAATATGAGCCCATTATCATTTTGGCTCTGTCAGAAAATCGTATGCCTGTGACAGTTATTATAAAATGACATTTATAAATCTGTGATGACTCCCATATGAAAATGCATTTGTCATGCTTTTTGCTCGAAAGAGCTAAATCCTTTGAGATTTGGCATATTTTGCAAATATTATATAATGCCCTGATAATAATGATGCTAATGGTCTCATTATGTTCTGATCGTCTTCTTATGATGTGTTATAATCCTTTATCACCTCAAGCCAAGTGTTACTGATGTGTTCATTAGGTCGCTGCGTAATTCAACCTCGAACACCAGACAGAATGAGGATCCATGAGCAAAATGACTATTAATAACTGATTGATCCGTCGCAGTTTTACTTTTTTTTCCCTCCAGTGCCTCAAGGACAGTAGCTGCAAACTGCCCTATTCTTTCTAACGCTCCCCTTTTTTCTTTCACTCCTCTAATGAATTCTCACGCTGTTTGTCATCACTTCAGCCTTAGGTGAAAAGCACTGCTCTCCCAGCGGACCAGTAAAGTCAGCTTTGAGGAATGCACACAGCAGCCACGTTGCTTCCTCTCCGTCTCTGTGCAGTAAAAAATTTAATAGAACTAAACATCCATTTGAGCAACTGAGGAGGGAGAAAATTGGCATCACCATGTCCGTGCCTGCTCTCTGGAGACTGACTGGAAACTACATGAAGCGCACTCTCTTTCTGCACAGAGCGAGCTCCATCAGCACCACAAACAAGAGCACGTTTTCATATAGCTTACGGTGCATTGCCACCTGCATCCTCTACATCGCTCACAGAACATGCACTCATCAGTCTAAAATATGTACTTCAGCCTTTGGAGGAACAAAAGGAAAGAACATGTATTTTGACAGAAAACGTAAAGGAACTTTCTTGTAAGTGGTAGCAGACATTACTCAGGGGGTCTGTGGTGAGTTGTTGACATCTCAGACACCCCCCGTTTCCAATGGAAAGACTGTGTTAACTTTGGATCACAAAATTTCTACTGGATCCATTTGGGTGAATATCACAGGAATCGCGAGACACTGGTTCAACAAACTTTTACAGCTTGTGGTTGGGTGGATTGATGTTTTCTTCCGCGGCAACATTACGTTCATGACTCTCCAAAGACTGATGCGAGTTTTCACTACATATTTCCTCCCGCTAATGTTTCCCCCTGACTGACTAAGTGTCAGGGGAAGAGCATAAAGATCGAGACAAGAAATTTTGCTAAAACACTTCCACAAATCCCTTCCAGCTGTATTAACAGCAGTACACTTCAGTAACAGTGATGGGCTAAGAAAGCAGTTCTTAAAATTGGCTGATTGCTTGTCAATTCGCTGCAGTCTCAGCTCTCTCCTGGGAGAGAGACTGTGTTTATGAACTTGTACAGAGAGGTACTCCATTGTTAAGATGTGCATTTACTTGTCAGCTGCTAAAACGAGCTCCTTTCAAAGCCCATTAAAATGCAAAATATAGATGTAGAGTGTGTCGTGAGAGTGGGTCAAGGGGAAGCATTAGCTGTGAATGTAAAGCTGTTTCTACAGTCCTCATCCATCATGTTCCACAAATAGGGGACTCTGTAAATGTATTCATTGCAAAAACTGTCGGGCAGACGGGTGAGCTGCACCCGGCAGGGCCGAACGCAAGCAGAGGGGAAGACAAAAATAGAAAAAAAAAATCAAATAGCATTGCACCACCTGAGTATTTCAACCAACCAAACTGCCTGCTAAGTCATATCATCTCTCTCCTGTCTTCTCAATGTCACACTTCATGCTTTTGCCCCCTCCTTGCCTTCCAACACCTGCATTTCATCTCTTAAACATGGGGTGGTGATTCAGCTGCTTGCTTTCACTGAATGCATGTCATAAAAGGGATCTTTGTGCATGACAGATGCCATGTTTGTGAAAACAGGTAGAAAGGTTTCAACTAACTACTTTCATGTGCAAGATTTTCTCTTTAGGAATAAATGTGTTTGTCTTCATTGATATGATGCTGGCATGATGTATTTTTAGACTAAAACACTAATGTTAATTTGATGCTTTCAATTAGAGCTGATGCAGCATGATAAGTTATTTATATGTTCTTAATATACTCATCAGCCACTTTATTAGGTACACTCATACCTGTTAACTCAAATTATAAATTAACCTGTGGCAACAATGCGATGCATTTGGACATGCAGGCATTGTCAAAGTGGCTTGCTGAAGTTCAAACTGAGCATCAGAATGAGAAAACAAGGTGGCTTTAAGTGGCTTTGAAAGTTGTTTGTGCCAGACAAGCTGGTGTGAGAATTTCATCATTTAAGAAATAACTGAAATTCTCATCTTGACGTGCAACTGAAAAATCTGCAGCAGCTGTGTGATGCTATCGTGTCAGTATGGATTAAAATCTCTGAGGAATGTTCTATTTCAAATACTTTGTACCATGCAGGTAAGAAAATACAAATATAAATCAGAAAATACAAGTTAGAAATACAAGTAAAAGTAAAAATAATACAAGGAAAATAAAAAACAATGATGCCACTTACTACTTAAAATGTACAACAGTTGATTTAAAAAACCTGTGTTGGTTATCATTCCTTCTATAAACAGCACAGTGAATAACACAGCTAATTTCAATCAGCTTATACCACTAATAAACATTAAACGTCTGTATTTCATATGCTTTTACACTTCCCCAGGTCTTCCCGTGGAAATGAAATGGATGTGGAAAATTTACAACCTGGAGGCAATAAATTAAGGACACATTTAGGAATCCTTAGTGGAATTAGCTGATAGTGGAGATTCTCAGAGCAAAACCTTTGCTTATCCATAAACCGACTCACCTTCAGGGGGATGTCTTGGCTGTGCCTTGGTTAAACGGGTTTCAGCATTTAATTTCCATTTAACATAAAGTTTGGTTGTGGATACAGAAGAGCTCCACCCTCCTCCCTTTGTGATTGGTGAGGCATTTAAAAACTCTGGTTTGTACTCCTATTATCTGACCCTTCATTTGTTTCTAACACCTTGTTGAGTTTATTACAGAAAGAATTAAGGGAGTTCTGGAGCAAAACAAGAGTCCAACTAAGTACTAGTAACCAACTATTTTTTTTATTTAATTGTACACACACTACTTATTTGACAGGCAGCTTACCAAACATACATCTGCCCTAATTCAAGGACAGGCCGTTTTGCAGGAGTCCCAGCAGGACTCCATCCCCAGCAGGCAATCTGCACAATTACCATAACAGAAACATCAATGACATTTTGCACACCTCTAAGCCTGAGAGAGGCTCAAAGCGCAGCCCTGAGGTCTCATCAGAAGCAGCGTTGCCTGGTTACCTGCAGTAGGTTGCTCATGGAGCAGCAGTGTTAAGCACAGATAGAAAGGTCAGCCGTGGGTTCTGCCAAGTATTTTATCAAATCACACAGCTGTAAGGCTGTTGAGGATTGGAGTGAGTGTGTCTGTGTGTGATTTCTGCAATGTGTGTGTGGGGGGGTGGGGGGGTTGAGTTTGAGTGTTCAGAATCGGCGGTGCTTGTCTGACTACCCATGCATTTGATGCCGTCTTTAAACTCAATAGCTAAGGGGATATTCTTGTTGTTAAAAAATAGACTTCACCCGCGACTGAGCATGTCTCGGAATTAGCTGATTCTACAGAGAGAAATGGTGAAAAAAAGAAAAGGAGAAGTATTAGAGCAGTGGCCTGGTGCAGTGTGATTGTTTTGAGACTGTAAATCCCATCAAGTTCACAGCTTTAGGATCACTTCTTAACGCTCTGACTGGAACAGGCAAGCCTCAGAGGTTTCTGCAGAGAGACTGATGAGCCCAGGCAAGATGTCACATAAATAACCTATAACCTTCAAATCAGCGGATAAAACAGAAAGTGGGCTGCATTCGGGCTCCATCCATCATCCATCAGCTAAGCCTGCTGTAGCAGTGGGGGGTCATGCCAGAGAGAGTCCTATGAGCACAGAATTCCGCATGAACAAGCCTGTGTCATTTAGTCACGCTAATGCAGAAAGGGAAACTGTTCAGTATATTGTCCACACAAAGTGTAAGTCAAAAATTGAAAGTTAGTATGAAAATATCTTATTTAAAACTTTTCCAAAATGCATATAATTGTTTTAGTTTTATCCAAGATTTTATGTTTGAACTTAAAACTTTGTGTTCCAGATTTGTTTGATGGCAAAGTGACATTTTTTATGTGCATTTCTGGATACATCGCTTCCCAGCAGAATCTGGGATGCTTCATAGCATTGCAGCGGAGTTTCGCTTCACACACCAGCAAGCAGATCTAAACACACTGCCGTTTTGAACATGCAGCCTGGCTGATTCAGCAAAGGAACAAAAGAAGACACTATCAGAGGAAAACAAGAAAAGAAAGAGACAGAAAGATGGAGGAGTCAAGTCTTTTGCTGGCTGTAGAGAGCTCACAGTACAGGTAGGATGGAAGATGAATGCTGAATTAGCTGACAGGGGACATGCCACTTCACAGGGCACCAAAAGGATTGTGTGGCTTTTAGTCGTTATTTGAACTAGTTGTAGACTCTAGAAGGACAGTCTTTTAAGTTCCAGCTATTTGTTTAGTCTCAGACAGAGTAGCCACTAAAAGTGAACAGTGGAGTGTTTTTGTTTTGCCAATAACTAATGCCACACATCTCTCAGTAGTTAAATTAAACCAAATATGAGCCAAGAGCATTGCCTCTGTTGCAAACACTTCATAATAATTTTTCATGTTAGCTACTTCTCACAAGATGCCAGTAAATCTTTAAACATTGGTTTATTATAGAAGCACAACTGATTTTCTAACCTTTAGCATCCCTTTTTTATCTTAACTGTACACTGCGCTCTCACGCAGATAACTCTTGTATGACCTTATACCCTTTCTCTTCTCACTTTCTTTTCTTTACTTTCTCCGATAACATTCTCTTGCATTTTTTTTATTAGCCACAGTGCATGATCAAAAAGGCCAATAGAAGCACTGCTTACCAAGCTGGATCTGACATGGAAACCACTGAGCAGACCAAAACCATCCTTGGTAACTTTTCTATCATTGTATGTCACATGTACATTAATGTACACTGACCTGGAAGCAGGTGTCCTCTAAAAGGTGGGGAATGAGGGCCTGCCCCAAGTGGAGGAGTTCAAGTATCCCGGGGTCTTGTTTGTGCTTAAGGGAGGGATGGAGCGTGTGATCAACAGTCTGCAGTAATGCAGACACTGCACCGGTCTGTCATGGTGAAGAAGGAGCTGAGCTGGAAGGCAAAGCTTGTGATTTACTGGTTGCTCTATGTTCATACCCTTACCCATGGTCCTTCCCTTCCGGCACTCAACCGAGACGGACGCTTCGACCTTCTGCTCCTCCTCCCTCCTGGTTTTCCTGCACTCTTGTCTCGTCCTGTGGCAAATTTTAAGAGCTTTTACTCTGCATTCTTTCCTAAAATCACAACATAAGAGAATGGATCTGATCAGCTGGTCTCTGAGCGCAATTGATAAAATCTTTTCAACTCAGAGAACGGGAGAGGGGAGACCCGCATGTCCCAAAGGGACGCATCTTACTGGATATGTTAGAGACGACAGGGTCAAGTGGCAAGTGATGTGTCTGTCAATGCTCTCCGTGGAGGATGCATATATAATTGGATTTATGCTCACGGGATTCCCGCTTTTTGACGTTTGTGGGGTTCTGGTGATACACAAACTAGTGAGGCTGATGCGTATGTGGACGACCGAGATGTGTCATGAACACGTTGACTCTCGCTCTGACAGAGCAGGCCCACAAGCTGGACTACCTGCTGGCTTATGCAGGTGGACAAGCTCGGGTTCCAGAACTGTCATGGAGCATGGAAAACATCTTGAGGAGAGAGGCTGTTTCGAACCATGAAGCCCTGAGATCAGTTCATCCTTTAGTTTCTTTTTGCAGATCAATGGAAATGTTCACATGTGACATCCAGTTTTTTTGGGGGGAAACTGGCCTTAAACTGTGAAAACAGCTCTGGATTTATCAGTTAAAACAACATTAGGTGTCAGGCTTTCTCAAAGCGAGCTTTTGACTGCTCCATCATGATGCTGCAGCACTGAGCGGCCACAGACCACAGGCTACGGTCAGACCTCTGCGTTTGGTATGGATTTCTGCTGTTACAGCCATTGCTTCGAGTTCAGTTCAACAGAACTCTTTCACTCACGTCAAGTCATCCGTCATTGGTCAAAATTTGCCCGCTGGGGCTGCGCAGATTTAGCCCAAACGAGAACCAAATGTTTAGTTTTGTAGCCCCCTGTACCAGGGGCCTTGGGGTGAAAGAGGTTAAGGAACATTTTAAAACATATACCAAGTACATTATTTGCTTAAACATGGCATTATACAAATTATTGTAGCCTAAAAAATTCAGAAAGCAATATATTTAAATGAATACCATCACTTTTTATTTTTAATGCATTGGCCTGATAATACAACCTACCCAGGCCTTATCAGCACATACAGCTTGACTCAAAACAGCATCATCCTACGTGTTTGCATCCACAGTACCTCCCTGACAGCAGAGAGCCATTGGATTGTGCAGTTGTACTGCTGGTCAGCACAAATCATCTGACACATGCCACAGCTTGCTTGTTTAGTGGAGGCCCGCTGGACCACTGTTGTCATGTCTGCTTATGCTTTGGAAAGATACAACTCATCTTTTTCTTATATAAACAAAAACTATATATTCCATCTATGTCTGATTTTGTTGTATTAAAATAAATTTTATACAAATGTTTTTTTAAAGACTAAGGGCCAGATTTACTAAAGGTTTGCGTGTAGTAAAACGCGTGCAAACTCGTTGCGCACGCTAAAAAAAGTA
>JBAMHV010000024.1:3309504-3351222 GCA_037177535.1 Pseudomugil gertrudae
ACAACTGGACAGCTACCAAAAATGTCAGAAAATGTCTCAAATCTGTATAATGACTTGCCTGCCAGCCAGATCATGATGACTTTGCTATTTTGTTGTTAACCTGCCAAAAGTCATCAATCTACTCTTTCTTTTATAAATGTATGTGTGTGTTGACAAACATATATTTAAGGTTAAAAATATTTTTAGTATTTTATTAAATGCTATAATCTGACAAGATTTAAGATTGGATAAATCTAAAAGGTCCGGCCTTAGTCCCGGAGGATATTTACCTGGGACTTGAGAAGAGCAAAATGTGCAACAGAAACAAAAGAAGGAAATAATAGAAAAACAGGAAACAATGAAGAAATAAGTTCGTTCGAACCGAAAATTTAAGTTTTGTCTTTTCGTTTGTCTTGTCTGTCATTGTCAATTTTGTTAGTTGCACTTTTCATTTTGCTCAACCCGCTTTGACTAGAAAGCATCCTCACGCAAAGTCCAGAGGAGTTCTCAACCTGTTTTACACCAAGTAACTTTGGGAAACAATCATAAGTTGTTTCCCTGAACCGCGATCTAAGGCTTTGATTAACTAGGTTACGCCCTGAGAACTCTATAACGTTACCCATCAGCTCTGGTTAAGCCTTGCTGACACCGTAGCGATCAGCTCCTCCTGGGAGAAGGAGCGGGAATCACTCTTTGGACGGTGTCCAAAGAGTGAGACCAAGAAGTCCGAGGCGAGTTCTCAATCTGCCGCAAAGAATTTCAGGACAGTCCACCTGGACTTTCTCTGCCCTGCAACCCATCATGAGTTCCCAATCCCCAACGCCAAATTAAGACAACGCCTCTTTTATGATTGCAGCTGGTGTCTAAACAATAAGCTAGTTAATCAGACTACTCAAAGACGTTTAATGTAAATTAACCCCAATCCAATATTTCCCTGAAATTCTCCACCTTCATCAACCAGTTAATTAATTCATCCATTAGACTTTTCATATTTCCAACCTTGTTTAAGGCTCAGACATTTTACTGCATTCCTGACATTAATTTGGCTTAGATAATTCAGAACCATTCCCTCTGGCCTTCTCTCTTCCTCTTTCTCCTTCTCTCTCTCTCTCTCCGTTTTCTGATCCACGTTTATCGGCTTATCCTTGAGGCTTTTATTGAGCTTATTGTTGATGTTGATCTTCGTGTGGTCTAATAAATTATTTCATATTTTAACTGGTCGTGGTAGCATGGTTACTGTGGAAGAGAATTGTTCCTTCTAACAATAACTTACGAAGTAGCATTTGAGACTGATTCATTCGTTATATAAATAGGTTTTCCTTCGATACCCTTAGCACTTAGTGAGCTTAGAAATTGGAGGTGGTGCCCCAGACGGAACTTTGTCTAACAACGAAGTCCATAAATGTTCAACTATAATATAGATTTTAATATTGTATAATAATATTAAATATTATTATAGAGGCTGCACGGTGGCGCAGTTGGTTAGCACTGTGGCCTCACAGCAAGAAGGTTGCCGGTTTGAGCCCGTTTGGGGCAGGGGTTGAACTGGGAACCTTTCTGTGTGGAGTTTGCATGTTGTCTCCGTGTTAGCGTGGGTTCTCTCCGTGTACTCTGGCTTCCTCCCACAGTCCAAAGACATGCATCTTGGGGATAGACTGATTGGAGACTCTAAATTGTCCATAGGAGTTAGTGTAATTGTGCATAGTTGTTTGTCTCTGTCAGTTGGCTCTGTGATGGACTAGCGACCTGTCCAGGGTGTACCCTGCTTCTTGCCCATTGTGAGCTGGCATTGGCTCCAGCCCCCCCGCGACCCCGTTAGGGAATAAGCGGTAGAGAATGGATGGATGGATGGATTATTATAGAGGCTATACGCTTATCGCTACAACAGGGTTATAAGGTGTGTGTAGAGCGAGAATAAGCAGGAATTCAGACCAAAGTTTTGCGGTTCTACTTTATACAAACCATAAATTAAGGATTTACATGTTAAAAGGAAGGATTTAAAAGCATGACATTCCTTTAAATTATTTATTTAACGTTAACATGCTATCACCATTCTCTTTCCCAACAAAGAATTAATTTATTGTATCTATTATGAAACTATTATCATTACTATTTAAAAGTTATGAATCAAAAAGATATCATTACCTCTGCCCATGGGGTGGCAGGGGCTTTGTCTTTACCAGCATTTAACAGGGTTTGTGTACTGAAGGATTCTTCATCATTACAAGTTAGGGCCATTTTCACTGTATACACATATAACCCCACAATAAATGTTTCAGGTTGCTCGGAATCAAAAACAGTCCTGGATACTGCTATCCAGGACAGGAAAAAATGGGCAACGTTGGAATTTACTTCCCTCCAAGAGAATAAATTAAGTAAATATTAAACAAAATAAAACAAGTAAAATTAAACGAGGACTAGTAGTATGGTACAGAGCGGAGGTTTATACAGCACTTCTCATGCATTGTCAATGTTAAAAAGGAAAAAAGAGAGAAAAAAGGGCAACTTTCAAATGTTTAATCAGCTTTGTTCTTTACAAGGTAAACCATTTTGTTTTCTGAACCTTGCTTTTGTCATCATGGTGATAGGTCTGGCTCCTTTCCGAGATTCAGCTCCATTAAGTGCTGCTCTAGTGGGTATCGAGTGTTTCTTTAGCATCACTCAGAGCTTCCATTGTAACCTAACTTAGCAATAAACAATTTTAATATTATTTCATTTAAAAGGTGTCTTTTTTTTTAAAGAACTAGTTTTTCAAAATTTCAATCAAAGCTTTAAAATAGCACACCAGAGCACAGAACCACTAAATACACAACAGCCAAAGTATGAATAGAAGCGTTGGATATTTTCATTTTACAAATTCTCCACAGGGTTTTGCAGTCTCCAGTATAAATGAAATGCAGCCTGATGAGCACTTCACTCATTCCAATATGTTTACACACGAGTCCAGCTCCCCATCTCTGTTTACCTGACTTGCACCGTATCTTCAGAGCACCTATCCCCTTTTTTCTTCCTTCACATATTGGTATGGCCCTACTCTGCTCTTGCATGTGCTGATTAAACCATATTCCCCCCCTATCCTCCATGGGTGCTTAGCAGAAATAAACTGAAACTTGATTCTACATTGGGCTTGGCCATATTGGAAATTTGGTATTGATTCAATAACAATAACTGTTGCTTTGAGTTTTGCAAAAGTTTCATAATTAGCCATTTTTTAGCATTATGATGACCATATTATAATACAGTATGAAGATGATTTTTGTTTGTAAACAATATAAAATAAGAACTTAAGCATTGCAACAGAATAATAAAGAACTTTTTTAGTTTATCACACACACAATTTAAGAAAAATCATCAGCAGTGCAAATTAGGTGAACAAAATGAAAACCTTGGTTGGTGCTCATTTACATTGTTTGGCATTTTGCCCCCAAAGCCCTCTGCAAGACAAACATTAATCTCATAATAATCGTAATAAGCTGCAGACAAAATCTCTAACTAACAACCTTCTGAATGAAGAATCGAGGCGAGCATCATCCACCTGAACTTCCTTGTGTGTGTTGGTGGTCAAATAACTGTCATACATGAGCAGCTTGGGTACAGCACCATGACAGGGTGCTTTCTATATGCCTCTGAAAGTTTATGAGTTTATTTACTTTCTTCAGGAAAAGTCTGCGTTTGAACACTTTTAGCAGGATGGGAAGAGCGTGTCCATTTTAAGTCATCTAGAATATAACATTTGATGGCAAGGAGACTGGTGTTCCAGATGTGTTCGGGAGCAGCTGTTCATACAGCACTGCTAAACCTCCTCTGCAGGTCATATTGTATTTGAGACAAGTTTGCAAAAGCTATGGAATTATTTCCTTTTTAGATTTCCACCTAAACTTTGTTTAAGTTTTGACAAAGGTAGATTTGAGCAGATTTCCCACTGACCAGTTGAACCAGAGAGTATATTTACCTAATTGTAATGTGAGCTCATTGATGCTGATCTGTGTTAAAATGTGTGTTGAAGTTAGTGGATATAGTCATTATGTCTGTTTTGCCAAGTGTTGGAAGGGTCCAGCTGTGTCTCAGCTGGTTTAAATCAATCATTGTCAGAGTATTTGTTCCTTAAATAAATTTAAAATGGCGTGAGGTTGTGTTGAGGATAAAACACATTAATCAAGGCAAGATTTTTTTTTTTACTTTTCCATCCACAAAATCAATTACACTCCTAAGCAAACAAATTTATCAAAAGAGGCCCCTATGATTCATATGATAGTGTTTATCTTAGGTTTGGGTAATTAGTGATTCGCTCACAAAGGCTGCATGTTTTGTTGTCCTTTGATAAGACATTTAACATCCAACCTAATCGTGCCCCTGAGTTCTGATTGGCATAGACAAGGGTTTCAATTCAGTCCCCACGAGGGCTGCAGTCCTGCAGGCGTATCTTTGCTCCAACACCTGCAACTCACATCAAATGGATACAACTCATTAGTTTGAGCCAGTTGTGTTGGAGCAGAGAAACACTGAAAACATGCAGAGCCCTGAAATAGATTAAATGTGGCGCTGCTATTAATCCAGGCAAACACGGGTATTAGTCCCCCTGCCGACACTGCTGCGGAGGCATTTCTGTGTGTCTGAGCAGAATAGATGAATAGATCATGTATTATAGAATAGATAAAGGAAAAATGGAAGGACTTGTACATTTATTAGCTGTTCAAACAGTGGCGAAAAACTTTAATCATAGTAAAAAGTATGTTTGTGTGACGATGAGGGGGGCAGTGGTTGATGTTCTAGTCCCCTGATGGCAGTGTGTTCATCTGGGAGGAACATCAGACTTACAATGATCAATGGAGAAATGGCATGCACACACAGCACTGTCCTGTAGCATAAATGATCCCAAAACTCCCTAATATCTGACAAAATTGAACATTTTTTGCAAAAGTATTAAATTGTTTCTTTATAACCATAAAACCAGATTTATTTGATGTTCGACTGTGAACCAACTGTCATGAAAAATCCGTTTCTGTCAAATGAATCATAGTTTATGTTATTGCACTGTCTATCTGATGTGAAAAACAGAATTACGTTGAGAATGATTGATGAGATGCTTCATCTATCCATCCATTATCGAAACTGCCTATTACAACGAAGGGTCGCAGGTATTGTTGTCAGGTGTTCATGCTGCTTTCAATGTCAGCAGATATGAGGCAGTTATGACTTGCCAACTCAGAAATGACCTCACAGAAATATGTAACATAGTCACATGGCATCAACTTGGTTGTTCTGAGTATTTCAGAAACTACAATTCACACAGTTACCAAAACTGGACAATAGAAGATGTAGACACTGGTCTGAGTCTCCACATTTAGATGGTAGGGTCAGAATTTATGGAAACATCATGACGTCAGTAATCCATTCGCTCAATGATTCAGGGTCCTGCTGGTGTAATGATGTAAGGCATATTTTCTTGGCCTGTTTTGAGCCTTTTTTGATACCAGCATGACATGGTTTAACCACCACAGCCAACCTGAGTATTGCTGCTGACCATGTCCATCCCTTTATGAGCACAGTGCAGCATCTTCTGATGGAAACTTCCAGCAGAATGATGCACCATGTCACAAGTCACAAAGCTCACATCATCTTCACCTGCTTTCTTCATCATGATGATGATTCACTGCACTCCAATGTCCTCCACAGTCACCAGATCTACATCCTACAGAGCAGCTTTGGGATGTGGTGGAACAGGGATTGTCATCATGCTGTGCAGAAACTGTATAATGCTGTCAAGTGAATATGGAACAAAATCTCTGAAGCATGTTTTCTTAATAAAGTAGATGATGAGTATATTTAGACTAGCAAAAAAATCAATACAATGTGTAGTAAAATATTTCCTTCATACAATGTTCCTATATATTGAAACTATTATTAAATACTTGGAGTGGATAGAAAATATGCAACCTGTAATCTGTAGGTTTAAACTCCATGCATTGTCCACACAGTCATTCCTGTTGAAGCATTCCTGAGGAACGAAGACACCCCTGCAGCTTCAAGCACTTTCCTCCTTACTGCCAAACTGCTGCTGGTGCAGTTTGCACAAATTTACTTTGTCTCAGCACATTATAAGAATTAAGCCCTGGCAGGCTTCTGTGTAATGTGATGATTTTGAGCCAGTTTATCCCAAAAGGTGCATCTGGGTGATTGTTCAAGACATTTTTATTCATTACATATGTCCCTATTTTTTTTTTGTTTTTACCGCTACCACGTCTACACACCTCTTGTAGTGCATCTGACGTTAGGAATCGGGGACTAAGCCAAGTTGGCCGGGCTTTGGGGAGCTGCCGGTATACCTGTAGACATCCCCATCAGATCTCATTGCCTGCACTAGAAAACAACCATGCAGTCAGAGGGAGAGCATGCTGCATCAGTCGAATACTGATTCAGGAACAAGGCATCTACAAGACAAGCTCAGAGAGGCTGGAAGAACATTGAGGCCAAGGGATGAATTCATAAGGATACAATTTGCAGGTCTTGGTGGAATCTTCTCAAGGGAATTGCAGTAATAGCAAGAGTACTAGAGGATGGTTTGTGATGAGAGTCAAGAGGGAATAAACCAGGACTGACCTTCAGGCTATCGCTTGCAAAAGTTCTACTATAGAAAAAAATAAGTGTTACAGCTGTAAGAAAAGTTGCTCTGTCTGAGCAATGTCCCCAGGACAATGAAAGACAAAAAGCAAAGGTGCATGAGAATCCCTGGAGTGAACCTTGCGTAGAACAATGGCAGCTCTGGGCTGCATTGGTTTGGACCCTGAGCTACATTCCTGTTGTTCGAAGGTGATGAAGATTGCCTATTTTAACCTATATTTTAAACATATTGCTACAAACTTATTGCACGAGCATGACCTTATAAATGACTTTAGAGCTGATAAACTCCACAATAATGTCAGGAATGGTCAGTAATGGAAGGGTTCGATGCCATCTCCTTACATTGTAAGCATATGGACAAACAAGTAACAATTGAACACATGGCCAGCAAGAACATACCATCTACACTTTTGCTACCATACCTTTTGAGGTAAAAGAAGAACAGTGCTATGTTTCTAAAGGAAAAAGGAAGATTTGTAGATAAGTAAGGTTTGTAGTTTGTGGATATGGCTGAAGGAAACTTTGTTGGGGAACTTTCCCTGGTACCTTTCAGCCTGTTAGGGTTGGGAAATGATGGTAGAATAGATGTAGATTAGCATCTAAAAACCTGACACTTAATTCAGGGTGAGGATCCCCATGCTTTTCTAGACACATCTTACAAGGCCAATTTGCTTCTTAGAGGCTGTTCAGAAGCCAAAAGCAGAAACTGAGCTTCTTTTCCAAAGACCTAATGCGTTTAACCGTGCAAACTAGATTACAGCTGAAAAGAAATAAGCCATACTGGAAAATCTTGCTTGGGCAATTAAACATTTCCAGATACTGTACCCCCCCCCCTATGATTATTTCTTCAGGACTTTGTTTATGGTTCCAGCTTCAGGTTAAAGGACTTATCCATGCAAACTACAGTGCAGTCTAAACATTAAAAGCCATTTTGGCTGATTTACAGTATTATACTCATCTAATAGCTGGCTTAAAAGCTAATCATGCATACTAATTCCTGGCTTAGTGTGCCTATGGATAAGAAGGCCATGTAATGTACAGTTAATCCCATATACACTGCACTGAAAATCCGCCTAGAAACATTTCTCATCATCAAAAATTTCTCCTCTAATTACGTCCCCAGAGAGAAACTCAACTCCCTCTCGACATGAGCTGGTCCATGTAGGATTCCCTGGTCCACACGTGGAATACAAAATACATGTGTTTGATCAAACTCCTATTGCCTTTATAGCAGCAGTCATAGATTCTGGTTCATAGACTATTTTCTGCATACTATGCATGTGATTTAATTGTCTCACAAGAGAGAACATTTCCACTTCCTTTTCCCTCTCATATTGTCAACAATCAGCTCTGCCTCCTTTTCCATAAAATCACATTCAGTAATCACTCAATCTCTTTTAAGTTCCTTGGAGACAGTCATGGGCAATTGCCAAAACTGTGCCACTGAGCTTACAAACAGAATGAAATGGGATGGGACTTACACTCTTTATAGTGACAGTGTGTTCTTTTGTGCTTAGCTAAAATATTGATAACCTATTAATTGTCAGAAAAATGGAAATGGCAGGCAGTGTGATGTGGTGATATGGAGGCCACATAGATGTGAAAGAATACAAAGAGAAGGGGAAAGCAGTGTTGGATTTGGCCTCATATGCTCCAACTCTGCAGATTCTCTGCAGAGATTTGGGATTGTTCTCCCCCTTTCAAAACCATCTGTCTGCTTTTTTTATTCCCCCAAAATGTTTTTGGTTTTTGCCACCAAAGTTTAGAAAAGTACAAACTCCTGCAAATTAATTTTGGATTACAGTCATGTCTAACATGAAAAATACGTATGAAAACCTCAGCTAGTGGTTAGCTCATTTTACATCCTGCTAACAAAGCTTTTAGTTATTTGAGCTGTGGCTCCTTGATGCAATCTCTACAGTATATGTCATGGTTTGGACACTTGGTGTGGTGTTTTTTTATGGTTCCTGCTTTGATTTTCACTGATTTCAGCTGTGTTTAATTTTGATTGTGTTCACCTGGGTCTTGTTTAGTTCAGTTGATATTTTAGTCCTTTGGTTTTTACTCTTGGTTGCGGGTTCATCGCGTTGCATGCACTGTTCGGTGAATAGTCTTAGTCTTACTTTTGTTGCCTCAGTCGGTTTCTATGCCTGCAATTGGGTCCTCAGCCCATCTTCGTGCCTCCGAACTGTGACACTAAACTTCTCAAAATCCTCTTCATGTTTTTTTACTACATTTAAAGGGTGATTGGAGATCTATGGTGGTGATTTTCTATGGTGGCACTAATGTCTGTTAGTGCAGAATCAGATTAGAGTTTGTTTCAAACTTTAGATCAATGTTCAAAATAGATTATCAGTCAAACTCATTTCAATGCTTGTCCATCCACCCACCCATTATCTGTACCACTTATTCCAATGTCTCAGTGTCACTGGAGCCAATCCCAACAATCATCAGGCAAGAGGCGGGATTTACCCTGGACAGGTCGCTAGTCCATCACAGGGTTGACACAAGCTGAAGCTGTGTCTCAATTCCATACTGCGCTGGAATCAGTGCGGGGTGCGCACTGCGCCGTTTTTTTCATTAGTGCGTAAGTGCTGTCTCAAATGGAATATTGGACATTGGGCACTTACCGGTAGTGACGGTTTTCCTTATATTATTTTGTTAAAATTATTATTTTGTGTCCCCTACACGGCTAAAAACTGCAAACATGTACGTGTGCTAACTGTACTGGGTCGGTTATCTCAAACAATTGGATATGTAGCAAGCTGCTGTATACATTAGAACCGTAACAAAATAAATGCACTACGCACCTAAATATAGTGCGCAAAGTAGTGTTAGTGCGCTGAGCCACAGGCTGTGACGCTACATTGTGCACTATATTTAAGTGCATTTATGTTAAAAAGTCAGTGCACTGAAAGTACCTGGATGTTGCCCTAAAATTCACCAATAATCTAGTGTGAAATGATGGACACACACTAAACCGACGCCATCTCGCTGACGTAGCGGAAAAGAAAATGCTAGACTTTCCAAATAATGGCGGCAAACAATATGGCAGCTGAGGCTAATTATAGATGAGAGTATGAAGTTATTTCCTTACGCTTCTCATGTATACCACAGCTTGCTACATATCCAACCAATTGTTTGAGATCGCGGTAACTGACCCAGTACAGCTAGCACACGGAAATGTTAGCAGTTTTTAGCCGTGTAGTGGATACAAAATAACAAAATAATATGTGACTTACTATCAAACGTTTTGTCAAACGTCAAAACATTTCTTGAGTTGTAGACCTATCCAGCAGGGACCACCTACTTGCTAGTGCTCACATTTAATTTTTTTAATGTAAAACAAGTACAACACCCACTGCATCTACTGCATGTAATTATAATAAACAACAGATATAATTCTTAAGTTTTACATTGCAAAACACAAATTATGCTGCATCACCACAGTGGATTTAGATCAGCTGTATATAAAATGTATGGATAAGCACCCCTTACTGGTGGAGCAGATATAAATTCTACCATGTGGGATGTGTAGCTGCAGGTGTGCAGCAGGTCTAATGAAATATAATCCACAAAGTGTACCTCTGGTTTACCAGAAAATTCTTCTAAATCATTAAAATCAGATTTTTCTTCCCATAAAAATCAAGTTCAGGTGCAGTTATAAAGGAGTACTCATCAAAGCCGTACATTTTAAAGCAGGTGTGTTAAAGAAGTCCGGAAGTTTTTAATAAGCTGCAGTGAAGGTAGGTAGAAGTTTTTTTATGATGACTACGTGATTTTTTAATGGACATTCATTGTAATGGTGGAACTGTTGTGTGGGTCTATGGTTGAAGGTTGTTTTTGGTTGACATTTATCTTCATATGTAAATCAACGGCAACAAAAATTTGGCCTGTGTTGGCAGACTTTTGGTGGCACACTGAGATGTCATGCAGATATATGGAGAAACTGCTAAATCTAGAAGGGAATTAAAGAGAAACCATTTTGCCGAGAAGTGTTATGAAAAAATGAATCTGTCAGCATATGTGTGCACGATTAAATCCTGCAGCCTTATTAACCTTGTTAGTCTGTAAATGCTGAAGCCACATATGCTCATATTGTACTTGTCAGACTTAAAGCTGATCATCCCCTGCACACAACAGGCTTTTGATGTGTACAAGGATACTGTTTACAGATTTATATATTTCTGCAGCAGCTTTAAAACCCCTCGGTGTCCTTTAGGAACTTGTTCCTGCCTTGTATTCCCTGAAGTCAATATTTGAGGACCAGTGAAGAATATATTGACTTCATCACTAATGCATATGCATTTTCTGACATTTTACAATGCACATGCGGCGCCTTTGAGCTGTCCCAGACTATCAGCTCTGTAGAGGCGCCTTTTTAAGGCAAAATGTGTTTATTCTTCCTCTTTGACCAGTTTCTTACTGTATCATTTTGTTTTGTTTTTATCTACACTAATTATAAAGACATCCATATTCTCATGTTACATTATTTACACCACTGAAAAATGTTGCATTTGATATCCATTATATCAACCCTGGCTTCAATGTAGCAAATGTATGAAAAGGGCCCTCATCAAATATTCTCTTAGACAGACATTCTCTTAATCTCCTGCTTTGCTTCTTCCCTGTGAAGCCACTAATGGGTGGAACAAAACACCCTGTCTTCTCCTCAGGATATTGCTGCTTGTAGAGCTAATCAGGTTGGAAATGATGGCTGGTGGCCTGTGTGTGCGTGTGCGTGCAGGCAATTCCACACAAAGACGTTCTCGTTTGAGTAGGCCTTATCTCCTGTCCTCATTCAACCTCGTCCACATTAACCTCACTGTCTGTAACTTGTACATGCACCCACATTTATAATGTGCTCAGAATATTGAAATGCATAATGTGGACACATCTTATCTTTAATAACAGATGGCTTCTTTCAGACCCTGATAAGTGTGGCATAGTAAATGTACATCTCCACAGGTCTCCCCACGTCTGCTCGGTTCTTTGAAGCTAATAGACATCATAAGCTGGTCCCTGTTGACCACATTGCTTCAATTTAGAGATTATGAAGACGCTACGTATCATGAAGGTCATTGGAAAGACTGAACTTGGAAGGAGAACACACAAAAAAAAGTTTCATTACCCAACATTTCTTGTGCTGAAAATGAATATAGCATGTTTTTGTCCATGGCTATGAAAATGAAAACACATCCCTTGTTTACTTGTTTGAAGATGAAAACATCTGATCCTCAGTGGAACACAGCCTACACATGAAAGTGGAATTACTGGATAAGAACCAAAAGCAAAAGGATTTTTAAAAAAATCATTTATTTAACAAAGTTATTGGCAGCTATGATGGTATTCAGTAGAAAGCGTATGCGTAAGTTGCCTCAAAAGATAGTTTAATGTCCTTTGATCGTGAGTAGCTTCTTGGAATATCTTGTAGTCTTCAGCACTTAATCTAACTTTGCATCAGATTGGATGTCATGTCTTTGTTTCGCTTGAACATTGCATAATTAATGGGATAAAACTTTCTATTAGACACATTCTTGGGTTCAGACTAGATTACATCAGTTCATCAATAGTTTATCAGTGTATCAAAGACCGTAAGCTGTTCAGTCCCTGAGTTGTTGAGCCAAACCATTATTCTTTCACCACTGTGCTTCACTGTTGGTAGTTTTTTTTTCTGTGGAAACTCCTTGTTTTATGTGCTCAATCATTTCTTACCGTAATTTAAACAGCTTTACCTATTTATTTTGTTTTTGCCCAGGACCTTAATTCACTTTTGCTGATGTTAAAGTAGGAGCTGATGTGTGTTGTCATTGATCAGACCCTTAGGGCTCAAACTGGCATTGTTAGATCTGATTCAAACAAACCCTGATCTCTTTCCCTGGATAGCACAATTTGTTTTAAGCAGTGTGAACACTTATTCATACTCTGGCACAGACCAAAGAAGTAAACTCTGATACACATGAAAGCTGGAGATCCCATTTCCCTTGCAAATGGTCCATCCAGGTAACCAAAGACAGGAAGTAAATACATTACAGGGTAATGTGTTACTATCTTGCTGCGTCGATGCTGTATATACTGGACAGATTGTTGTGAAAAGGGTTTGGATACCAAAGTTATTTTGGGCCAATAATGAGACAAATTTCCTTCTATCTGCTTTTTAGTCTGAACCAGTGGTTGTTTGGGCCAATACCTTCCCTAGCAGCAAGCTGTTATAAGCATCTGACCTTGTGTGGGTGGTTTCGTCTACTTAAAGTGCAGTTTGAAAGCAAATCAGCACCTCATATACAACATTTTTCACAAAAAGAATAACAAAGCGCTTCATAGTTCTTAGATGTCATAGATACACAACACAATAGTACCAAGACACCTACACACACACACACACATATGCATAACTATAACTATAACCATAAAAAACATTAAACAACTGCAGTTAGAAACAAAGTAACCATGCTCCGTTATGGTCTTCATGGTAACTGAATGTTAATAATAAATCTGACATTTAGGAAAAATATTTTCTGGAATAACTGATTATTTAAAGTATTAGGCTTTAAAAACATTAGCAACTGATTTTACTGCCTACAGTAAACCAGTAATTTAAGTTTTATTGGGATGTTCATTCATTCATTCATTTTTTATACCACTTAATCCATTTCACTTGTTGGGGAAGCTGCAGTCTATCCCTGCAGTTAGAAAGCAAGAAGCAGGACACATCCTGGAGAGGTCGGGAGTCCATTACTTGGCCTCATTGGGATGTTTGACAGACATTAAAATAGACTCCATGAAAAAAAGACAGTGAAGTTGTAAAAAAGATATTTCAACCCAAACCATGGCCATTTTCTACTTTGCTGAATGATCATGTTGTCCTGAGCTTGCATTTCAAAGAAGCGTTGAAAACACGGCTTAAATGAGCTATGCTACCCCTTACCTTCCACTAATGGGGACATTGTAGCATATGAAGTGATTGAATGATCGATAATAGTTACTGTTGGACTTCTTGTGAATTCATAACCTCAACCCAAAATCCTCTAATACAATGTAGCATACAAATAATGATCTTGCTGGCTTGTTGTTGGTTTATTTAATTATTATGTTCTCAAAGAAATGCCTCAAGAAAACCAACTGTTTAGCTGCTAGCATAATTTGCTGTTAACATCAGTCTTTTAATGTTCCACATCCCTAAGCCACCTTCTGGCTTTAGAGACGTGGAACGGTCGTGATCAAAAGAATGAGATCCCAGGTACAGGCAGCTGAAATGCGTTTCCTCCGCAGGGTGGCCGGTGTCTAAGGGGAGATAGGGGGAGAAGCTCGGCCATTCTAGACTTAGAGTAGAACCACTGCTCCACAACATGGAGAGGAGCCAGATGAGGTGACTTGGGCATCTGGTTAGAACACCTCCTGGACGCCTAGCATTTCGGGCACGCTCCTGCGGGAAGAGGCGATCCAGGACACATTGGACTGATTACATCTTTCTGCTGGTCTGGGAACGCCTCAGGACCATGAGGTATTTTGGTACTGGTGTCCATGCAGATTGGCTTAAAAGATTGAATTAAAAGGATCATTCTTATGTAAAAGGTTTGTACCCTTTTTTAAATTGTTTGCTTATCAATTACAACCACTGCAGTTGTTGAAAACTTTTGGGCCCAAACTATCAGAAAAGGTATACCTCAGTATCATGGGAGTCAGACTAACTTTGTAGTGGTCTCTGTGGTGGTCTTTTTCTCTTTGTTATGACTTGCCTCCACCCGTCATCAAAGGAATCTTGAGGCAGACTGTGCCTGTGGTGGTTCTTTTGAATGCTTGTGTTATCTCAGAGGAAAGAGCAACTCATACATGTTCATGCACAGTCACATACTCATCCTGTCAGTGGCCATGAAATGAGACCATCCATGGACATTTCCCAGACAATCATCCAGCATCAGAACCACAACGCTCACATGGGTCACTTTTCTGTACCCGAGTCAGCTTTATCTTGTTTTACATTGAGCATTGCTACAAAAATGATACATGATTTGTCTTTTGAGTCACAAGTTATAAATATTAGAAGTAAGCTGAAAGTGGCTGAGCAAAAAGAATATGATAAGAGATCAGTTAGATCGTCCAGAGTAAATGTATCCTCTTTTATTTTCTTTAGTTTTTGGTAAAACTGCATTTGTATGCAAGCATGTAAAATATTGAGATAAAGATAATATAATGGAACATTACAATTGCAGGATTACCTTACATAAAAAAACTCATGCTTTTTAGGCCTGAAAGGTAGCAGTCAATAGAAACTGCATGATGCCGACAGCCAGGTCAATCTAACCTGCTGGAAAAGTCATTGTGATTCTGGCAGCACTCAGCAAGGGCTGGTAAATAATGAGGACTGAATATGGAAGGTTCCTAAAAGAAGGTGTTGCCTTCATGGAACACAATTACACCGTGAATAGAGCATTTAGCATTTAGGGAAAAAAAGTACAGTGCTACCCACAAATGAGTCACACCTGTGTGTGGTATTGCAAGGTTGGACTAGTAATTAAAAATACTTTTTATCTGCAAGTGGTTTTTCTGAAGTTATCAAAGGTGGGTAGATCTGACAAAAAAATCTACTCAAGTAAGCACACAGAGGATAGCTTACTCTAGGATCTACTACAGATCAGCTCTTCCTAGATATCCCGGGAAACATGTGGCTGTTATGCAAACACATATTGTTGGGTCTTTTTGAATATTAGGCCATTTGTCCAGTGGCAATTTTAAACCCTTTAATGGTGGAGGAAAATATTAAGCAAAAGACTTTACGTCATTGCACTGATATGAAAGGAATGGTCTTAGTAAGTCATTGAAAACCATCATTATCACATGTGCATAACTGGTTCATTTCCTGTTCTACAGATGTGCAACAATATGGATTCAAAACCAACAAAAGAATCTTTCTATACACGTCCTGCCCACTTTATTTGGTACACATTACAGCTGATCAGCCAACCACGTCAGCAACTCAGTATATTTAGTCACGTAGACCTGATTTAGAAGGTCTACATGACACCATCAGCATGAGGAAGAAAGGGGATTAAAGTGACTTCCAACAATGATTGTTGGTTGGAGGGTTTGAGAAACCGTTTATCTACTTTCACACACAACCATCTTCAGCCTCATTCAACCTATCTAGTGTCCACAAACGTGAACGGCACATGTTTGCTCGTCTGCTACATAATAATAAATTCTATCCAACTAAAAGCTGATGTACACAAATATTTACACTGCAGTTGACTGGCTTCAAAAGAATGCCTTGTTCCCAAGCAGAGCTAATAATGTGTGGATGAGAGAATCCATCCATTATATTCAGGTGTGCTGGAGCAGGGTTGCATCTAAAGCTGCAGGATAGCAGCTCTTGTGGAATGGACTTTGGCATCTTATGTTTGCAGGGAATGGTCTGAAATAAAAAAGAAAACCCAGTGAGTAACAGTGGTTTGGACAGAAATAAATTGTTGATGTCAGAGAAACATTATCAGACTAGTTGGAGACAATATCAAGATAAAAACCTAAATAGGCACCGGTGATATCCATCCATCTATTACCACAGGGGTTCTTCTGATGGATACTTCCAGCTAGATGAAGCATCATGTCAGAAAGCTCAAATTATCTCTAACGGCTTTCTTCAACTCAACAATGATACACTGAATTCAAATGGCCTCAACAGTCACCAGTTCACAATCCAACAGGGCAGCTGTGGGATGTGGTGGTGATGCTATCATGCCAATATGGATCAAGCTCTCTAAGCATATACCACCACTTCTTGGATTGATGCAATAAAAAATTAACCCCTTAAGGCCTGGCATATCATATTTGATACATATGATTTCTGAGACATGTTGCATCACTTTATGGCAGAAACTTTACTACTACGACGTGTTCACGATATGATACTGGTCTCCTGCACCCTGGTGAAAACTAGAAAGCAGAACATTACACTATAATAATTTTGAGATGATGAGGAGATTAGATTCATCTATTATCATTGAGCCAGTGTTCTGGCATCAATGAAATTAACATTCCAGTACACCCAAACGATTGCACAGAACAAGACTGGACATAACATACAGTATCGGTCATACTGACTCACAGCTGGCATCCTTTTCTTAGTCTGGGGAGAAAAAAAGACACATTTTGGGAAGATGAGGGGTAAAAAAAAGAAAATCCCCACTCTGCGCTGGAGAGAAAGGGGTGTATGGGATGCCTAAAATACATCTCACAAATAATACAACAATAACAATACACATTGTGAAAGGGAGGGGGGTGGGTCTCCTGGCACACCCCTGAGATCGAAGTCCAACCACGTGAGAATCTGGAAGTGGAGAGACGAGGGCAGGGACCAACCGACACAGTGATTTAAAGCGGGGTGTAACTATGATTTGGTCATGTGAGCGTGTGAACTCGTTCACAGGTCATCATCCAGAGAGATGCCAGAATCTCTGCCTCGTTGCAGGTGTGGAGTGCAGGTCAGTACAAGAGCATCCGTTATCTGTGCTGCATTCCAATGTAATTTTGACCTACTACATGGTAACAAATACTAAATATACAGAAAAAAGTCAATTTTATTTTTTCAGATTTTGTTAAAGGGTCAAATAAAGTTTTCAGATGTTAAAAACTGGATTTTGCTGCCAAGTTCTTTTTAGGTCAGGCGTTAAAGGGTTAAGGCAGTTCTGAAGTCAAAGGGAGTTTGGTGCTAGCAAGGCGTACTGCCAGGAAGCGTACAAATATCTGTGATAAAGAAGTATTTTGGCTTCAATTCCTGTGTCACCTCACCATCACCACATGATACTTTAATTGCTGTAAAAATCAATAATTAGCAACGTAAATAAACTTCGGTCACCTAATTCCACTCTCTCTTTCCAAGAAAATCTTACCTAAGATTTATATTAATATTTGTCTACATGTGTTGAAAGTGAGCTCATAATGTACATGCTGTCTTAAAAAAGGTTGGAGGAACAAGGAGGAATAAATAATCAGTGGGAGCATTGTGGGCTGGCGCCAGTCATGACCAATCGCATCAGCTGGTGTCAGTCTCTTTAAAAGCTGCGTGCTCGTCTCTACAGGGCAGTGACTGTGACTGTGTGTAATGGATGAGGATCCTGGCTCCGGCTAAAAGAAAAGGGTTGAAATATTTTCTGCAGCATCATGTCAGCTTTAATTATGTTGTAATGCAAAATCAGTGGCAACATCAAACATGTTCCAGCACAGTTTAGAGCAGCCTTTTTGTAGCAACACTTACAAGCCCTAAATCCTCTGAGCTCACGGAAAAATCAGCCTAATTGGTTTACCCTGGGCTTGAGTTATATCTAACAATCATTTTTCACAGGACAGACCTCCCCATCTCCGTCTTTCATCTCGCTCCAGTTTAGGGTTGAAGTTCGACCTGAATGTGATGTGCGCTCACACACCCTCGCCCTCACTTTATTACAGACAAAACACACAACAAACAGGATTTTTATTTTAACTCATTCCACTTTCCAGACACAAAGCATAAACAGTTGGCTGCTGCACTTTTCATCATCAGTTTAGTATGCATGAGGTGGCGGGGCTCGGGTAGCCACGCTCCTGCAAGAGAAAAGAACTAATCAGGGGAGGAGGATTGTTCCCACTCACCTTTTGCCAGCACAATTTCAGAGGCGTTAAATCAAATACCACCACAGAATTCAAAAGGAGATAATAAAACATTTTAAAAGTATTTAGATTTTTTAAATTTCTTCTCTGCATACTCAAGTTCCACTTTCCTGTTCATTAAAAGCTGGAGGACACTGTGGTTAATGTGTGATGTCCCTAATGTGAACATAATGGAGGAGAGGCACTAATGTCGCTTCACCAACTGTGGAAATGCCACAACTGACACACTCAGGCTTTGGTGGAACTGTAATTAGCCTAGATACAAGAGGACTACACAACAGAGGACAGGCATAAAGAGTGTGCTGCCATATGAAAAGAAGAGTGACACAGTGACAAATGTATGCAGAGACCATCTCCAGCTCCTCTTGTGCTAATGCTCCCAGCGCTTTTGTCAATCAAAGGCTCTGAACAAAAGATGACTCATCAATTTGCCACACCAAATTACCCCGTGGGGCTTTTTTCTTTTTTGTAACCTCTCTCTTCTCCTCATTCCACATTAACCTAAATTGTCTCTGCTTTGCCGTTCAACATGAACTAAATGACAAGCAGCGCACACAGCTCTTTGCCTCTTTTTCCGACTCATTTCACATTCAGCTATGGAAATTAAATCAGGACAGTGGGTATTTTTTGACATGATTGTGCCCTGGTAATGAAAGTAGCAATTAGGTGGTGAAAATTAATTTAGCAGGGGTGGGGAGGAAAGGAAAAAAGAAAAAGGAGGACCTTCATTCAGATGTAAGACCCTTCAGAAGATTGTTTCTGTGATGGCATTCCTGCTGGGAGGGTGCTATGAAGAATGTCGCCACTGGGGTGTGCTCTTTCCCACATTCTCCATCACATGCACTTGCACAGTGGCAGAGGAGTAATGCTGATTGATGTGCAGAGGCTTGGCCCTCTCTCAGCTGCTGGCGCTGGTAATTGCTTCCATCCTCCTCCCAATATGAAGTAGCACAGTGAGAGGAGGAGAACATGATTCCAGCAGGGTAGCACACTGATTCCCAGAACCTCTCCAGAAACACAGAAACATTCACAGAAAAAAAAGCTCTGAAACCATCCAGAGTGGAACATTTACACTGAAGCCTGACAGGAAGTGATGAGCGGACTCGTGCTGGGCTAATTCCTCCACTTCTCTCACCTGCCTTTCGTTGATTTATTTATTTATCTATTTGTTCTGATCTTTGTGTCTCAGGTGTGAAGAAAAATCTCTGATTTTTTTTCAGGTTTGTGGGGGGAGGGGAGTTTTTAGGCCAATATCAGACTTTAATCTCTTTCAGCTGAAAACTTAATGAGTTTTCATGTGCCTCATTGATCATTACGAGCTGAGAGGGACAGGAATTAAGGCTGCAGAAAGCATGTTCACAAGTCTCCGAGTGAGGCAGTCCTTTTGGGGATTTAAGCGGCCATTACCGAGATGGGTGCGCTTATAAACCCCAGGTTCACACAAAATGTGTTGCTCTTGATGCTTTAAACATTTTAAAGAGCTGTTTTGCACCTCCTTTGATGTCTGGACAGCTTTGACAGTCCCTGATTTTAAATCACTTACATTGTAGCAGATTTATGCCATGTCAGTTTTCTTCTAAATGATCATATACAAAACTGTACAAATGACTTGATATAATGAAAAATGTTAGTCTTAATATGTTAGTAGTCAAGTTTTTAATCATGAGTTCATAAGCATAGCTGCTTGTGATCTGCACAGCGCCTTCTATTCTACATGTTAAACAACACATAACACATTTCTGCTGACTTGCTTTACATTAACAAATCACTTTTTTTGTGAAAATCAGATAAAATGAAAAGCTATGGTGAGTGAAAGGGAAGGTTTATAGCTATGGTGTTGCCATTTAACAAGAGTTTACGTTACCTGCAAGCTTCTACAGCTGCAGGAAAGGCAGAAGAAATGGACAAGCTTTCTCTCTTCCTCTGGGTTTGTGTTTCTGTAAACCTTCCGTACATAATGTTTTATTATAATACGGAGAATTTACAATACAAGAAGTATCCCCATATATATGTGTCATTCCAGGAACCACTGTGGATATAACCCAGTCTTTCTCATGGATGGAGTTGTGAATAATCACAAAACCTCAAATTTGAAGAAAAATCACTTTAGAGAGTGCAGCCCTCAACCAAGCAGCTCATTTCCACCCATATAGTGATTCCACCCTGTATTGCAGTCCTTTATTTATTTCATGTGGATGCACTAGATTCCATAGTACACTGATAATAACTGGTGATACAGTATTATGGAGTTTGTTGAATCTTTATATTTATTTTTTTCCCTTCCAGTGATGGAAATTACATAGATCCCCCATTTGGACCGGCTCTGAATGGTAGTTTCCAGAATTGATCTGGGGTTCAGATCAATCTTTGATATGTTGTAAACCTGTTGGGAACATCCCTGTGTTTTATGGCCAAGCATCCACACACCTACCAGGTAATTAAAAAGATCAGATCACTCACATTTATAGAAACGATGTTTAACCAAGACCCATTATAAGAAAAAAAAACTCATAAAAATCCATCCTGTAGCTTTTGTGTAAAGTTGCAAACAAACAAAAAGCTAAACTGGCCAAAATGTAACTTCCTTGGCAAATGTAGTAAAAATACACCATGGTGGAAAACTATACTGAGTTCAAATTACGCATCAACAGGTTCTAAGCAGCTATAAATATAAATTAATGTACATAAAAATCCTTCTAAGTCAAAATGAAGCAACTGTAAATGATTTTCTTTTTGTTTTGTTACATTGTCAAAGGGATGTGATGCTTTGTATTTTGTTTTAACCTAATATAATTTTATCCCAACACAGAGATCTTTAAACCAGCTATACAAAAAAACCTCATCTTGTCAGTCCCCTGAGAGAGGTTTTAATTGGGTTTTCATTGGCATCAACGGGAATACAACCCCTGGGAAAATGTGGTAATTGTCATTTAAAAACAGCAGCAATTAGAGCAATAAGAATCATAAGCAAAGGAGTATGATTGTCCAGACTGTCCATACTAACCATACTAACCAACTGTGCAGCCGCAGAACTTGAGTGGATACAAAACTAAGGCTGTTTTTAATAGATTTGCAGACCATTTGAGGAAAAGACTTTGAAAGGTTTTGGTTTGGAAGTTTAAAATCCTGCCTAGATACGTGGGCTCCAATCCAACCAGTGGAAGATGTCGTCCTACATGGTGAAGCACACCAACTGAAGCAAAGAGATGTCTTAAATCAGGAGCGTACCGCTCACCTGGCACTCTATTTTATTAACAGGTGGCAGTTTTATTGCCCAGCAGTCATTGTTATTGGAAAAACATGGGTCCAGACACAAATGCTCAGTGACAACACATATAATCATAGGGAGTCGACATAGAAACTAGTCTGACACTAAAGTCAAGGAAACAGGCAGAGGAACAGGAAGGGGGGGGGGGAGGGGGGGGGGGAGGGGGGCATGCTGTCCTCTGTTACCTCTAAAGCGGCAGACAAGTCAAGGATATTACCACAAATTATTAACATGTGATGATATCTCCGAGTTGTTCCTTTTAAAATGTGGCATGTATTGCATGGCAGAGGTTTGTTTCCACTCTGTTCTTTCCATTTCCCGGCACCGTTTTTAGGTCAATTTCAATCTCAGGTAAAATATCCATCTCTTTTTTTACAGATCATTTTTCATATAATAAAAACATAGCACAAGGTGATACACATTTACTAGCTCATTACTAGCACAACACACATTTATACAGCTACTACACAACCACAGAAAACATAGTTTATTTTGCACAAATAATTCTACCAGAGTAACAAATGAAGTGGCACTGTAACTCATGACAGCAGCAGGACTGATCCGGGTTTTAGTGTTATTGGTTCAGGGAGTATGAAAGCATCATTTTCACCCGAGTCCAGATCGTAAACTTCAGAATCTGATGCATTGTCTGCTGAAACTCTCAGAAAAGAACATTGGGATGTATTTCACTGTTCTGTTGGCCTCATTCAATGTAAAGCACTTTGAGCTGTCCTGTACATGAAAGGTGCTGTATAAATAAACTTGCCTTGCCTCTGATGAACAGCAAATTTTAGAGAACACATATTTCTATAATATAAAGTAAAGTAAGTGTGATATATTCTATCATACATTGTGATTGTTAAATGTGCTTATTTATTTAATTAAAATAACCCTGATTAGACACACACACCATACACTATGGCTGAGCAATATGAACAAATCTCATATCCCGATATCTCATCATATCCTCATAACGATATGCATCACGATGTACATTTTTTATTTAAAATAATGAATAGTTTATGTAAAATTGCAATATGGAAATGTTAAAGAAATGATACACTAAACAAATAAAGGTAGTATGCTCTAAATATTATTTTAATAAGAAACTGTTTTCTAAGTACGACATTATCGTCATAGTAACATCTGCCATTAAATGTAGCAGTAGGACATTGCAGCGTCTGCATCAGGAGTTTATTATGAGCGCTTTCACCACCACTTTCATGGCTTTTGCTCGTTTATTGTTCCTGTAGTGTTTGTTGTGATTTCTTATTCAGGTTCTAAAATAATTAGTGGTGTTGGAGTTCATTGTTGGGACCCGGCATACTTTACAAACAACAGTTGTCTGTTCCGCATCAGTCTTTTCATATCCAATCACATCCATGCGATGAAAGTTGCTCCTCATTACCTTGCTCTAAAACACGTCTGTTATCGTCTTCATACATGTTCGTTAATGTATTACAGCGTGAAAGGGTATGCCGTAAAGTGCTTCTTGACATAAATTATGCAGCAATGCACCTTAACCGCGCCGTAAAAGATAGTCTCATATGAAACGACAGACTATCGTCCAGGAGATATATCAACATACACACAATCGGTTTTTAACATTATATCAGTTTATCACAACAAATACAACACAAATGGAGCATTGTTGGAACCACAAGTAGTGTTGTGTATTAACCTCTTATGGCCTTATACATACAGATTCTGAGACATGTTGCATCACTTTGTGGCAGAAACTTTACTCAAAACTCTGTTGTTCCTATTTGATACTGCTCTCCTGCACCCTGGTTAGCCAGCAAGCAGAAGATTACACTATAATACATTTTAACCTATTGCATGGTTTTAAATTGTAAATATATGGAATTTTTTTTTTATCTTTTTAGATTTTGTTAAAGAGTTAAATAACTTTTTCAGATGTTAAAATTTGGATGTTTCTGCCCAGTCCTTCTTAGTTCAAGTGGTTAAAACCTTCCACAGGCTTTTTATTTTATATCATCTTGACAGTGCATCAAATGTTTTAGTGTATAAATGTGTGTTTTAGTGAATAACTATTAAAATGCTAATAGTCCTAATAAATCCCGTTGACTCATATGTGGCATCCATGAGGCTTTTATCTAAGAAAAACAAATGAAAATCAGATTCAGTGATGTTGCTTTGGTTGCCGTGTCAATTCCAATTTAGTGAATATTTCCTGTAATGACAGTCCTGTGGGGTTTGCATTTGATACACACTTTAGACAACAGCTGACACCAGGAGAAAACTCTGAATACATTTACTTGATTTCTTGTGTCTTGGCAGCAAACTGGGAGCCCTTCCTCTCAGTCTTTTTCTGTGGTGTGTTCAAGGTGATCATTATAATTAACTGCGCTGGTTTTGAGATGACCTCTGAAGACTGCGGGTGAATAATATGCCTACTATTCTCTCCGTTTTCAGAATCAGTGCTTCTTAAATTTCTGTCACAGATTGCCAGTGGAGCTATGAATAACAATGAGATAAAGGAAACTGAGATGCTGGTGGAGAATTCAGCGTATCCTTTCACGCAGTTGGTAAAATTCGCCATGCTGTACTTCTCCTGCCCCAGCTGTTTGCTACTTTTAGGAAGCAGAACTTTAATAAACCATATAAAGTCATTGTACTGCAGTTCATTTAAGCTCAATGAATCATTCAAGTTTCTTTAACGGATTGATTCTTGCAACTGAACATGTTAATGTTTTTCTGCTCATAACCCAAACAAAGGGAGGCATAATAGTTTGTGACTCTTACATCTCTGTTAATTTAAAATGATTTTCATTTCAAAAAGCTTGAACGTGTCTTTAGTTTTCATTTGTTGTTCCATGTTGCTCCATTCCAACAGCCAGTACATTGTATCGTAGCTTATAAATGGTTTTATAGGTTTTACTTTGGTGGATTCCATCCATGCATGCTGGGAAAAAAAGCTGTCTCAGATTCGTTTGAGGTTTTTTCGTAGATTTTAGATGATGTTTGGGAGTTGTGGAAGGACTCAGAGGGCAGAGGCAAAGCCTTCTACTTGAGCCTCTCAAGCTATTCTGTTGTGGATTTGGAGTCATGATTTAAACCTTAATCTTCTTTTCATGTTCACACATTTTCTTTTTTTTTAAAAATGGCTTCATGTATCCTTTGAATTTTGATATTTTTTCAATAGTACATTTTCTGTACCAGTGAAACATTCTTCACAGACCACCCGTCGTTTTTTTTTTTTCTCTTTTTGCTAATATACTTCCCCCTCGTCAGGAGAAATGTCTCCTCAGCTATTGGTTGTGACAGTGCACCTCCATGGGCTTAGCTTGTTTGTCTTGCATTCCAATATTCTTCATCTGAAAGACTTTAACCTGACATTTGCAATAAATGGTCATCATTTATTTTAAAAGGAGCCAAAAACCTGAAACGTTTTCTGAATAGAATTCAACTTTATTTTAATTGCACATGTCACAAGTACACAGCAACAAAATGCAGTTTGCATCCATCCAGAAGTGCTTTAGCGATGTAAATATATTATAAATGTACACTGTAGAAGATATAAACATGAATATATGCAGTATTGTTACAGTATATACAGTATGGATATGTTATTAAAATACTAAAATTTTATGTATGTACAGGATACAATTGAGTGTAGCAGACTAAAAATAAAAAAATAATATATACGCTACATATTGATTTTCAGTAATGCCAGTACATTAGATTGGTTTACAGATAAAGTGCAGGTAGTTCTAGTGGTGGTCAGTCCATGTCTTATGGAGTTACCATTTATTACTAGGTAGTATGTCAAGATGATTCAAGTGTAATAGATACCAGGAAGCGGAAGATTACAAGAGTAGATTAGTAGATTAACAGGAAACAACACACAAAAGAAATTTACCACAAAAGTGATGCAAATGTCTCAGTGTGTATCAAATATGTCATGTCGGGCTCTATAAAGTTTAAATGCATCATGAAAGGATACAGAAATTACAGAAATATATGCATTTTCAACTTTAAGAACAAAAATAACCAGAAAAAAAAACACATAAGCTTTGTTCTGAAATTAGACAGCAAATTTCAAGTACAGACCTTTGGCATTAAACATATTTTAACTATAATGGTAGTGACCTGATGGTACTTAATTTAATTACAATTTAAAATACTTTTCTCTTCATCACTAACATTTCCTGCCTTTTGTTTTCCTTCCCCACATTTCATGTCTGTTAAAATTAAATGTTTTTTACCATTACAGATTAATAATCAGCTAGCACTATCTGTGTGTAGTAACTTTTTCTAAGCTCAGGTAGTATTTATGTTTAAGGCTCAGAAATAAATTAGCTTCTGCACGATATTCTGTAAATGCAGAAGAGCTAAAGGTTAGCATGACTAATGATAATGATGATGCCGAGCAAATGCACTTCATGAGATATTCTTTTTGATTTGGCATTTTGTAGTCCATTAAAATTTTGTCCAAATAAAAGATCAAGAATGAATGTGCCGTAGCTGAGCAAACCTTTCCCCTTTCTCAGAAAGGATCCACAATTTAATTATGCATGTGTTTGCTTAATGGCTCTAATTCAGCAGCAATAACGCCAGTTGTGTTCACCCCTCAACTTTGACGGTCCATAATAAAATATGAGTTTCATTTAAAAGAAATGGGCAGACAAATAGATTTCATGTTGAATTTCAAACTATTTTGGTATAACAAACCAAAGTTTTTAACCCAACATGAATATATGCGGAAGATGTGAATCTATATTTACAACGGCAGTTAAAGTTGAGTAAATATGATAAATATGGTTGTTATATGTGTGAGGAGAAAAAAAAGCCTTGTTCCTTCCTCCTTTGTCAGGTTCAGAGCTGTGTTCCTGGGTAACAATATAGTCCTGTAATGTGATCATAGACACTTCATTTTTAATTATAATACAGATTCTGGTTAGAGCGATGACATCATCTGTCTTCAAAGTGAGAACCGAAGCTGGATCTCCCCGAAAATAGCAAAACAGTAACCCTCAGAAAGGATTAGATGACACAGAGAAGCAATCTGGTGCTGATCAAGTGAATGTCATGAAAAGCTTGCAGCCACAGACACACAATCAGAAAGTACAGCGTGTGTTCGGATGCGGAGCCCAGGAGCAAACCTGGCCTTGTGGAAGGTTATGCGACAGGAAGCAGTCGATCACAGGGCTTTCTTTGATCCTTCTCCCCATCTCTTCTACCCTGCAAATAAACAATGACTGTAGGGTAATGAGGCCCCTGGGTGCTCTGAGGACCTGAGATGAGAAGGAGTCCTGACCACACAGAACGTATAAAATAAAGAGAAATGAGAAGCGAAGGCCCAGCAGCCTCATTAGGGAACTTTGAACGATGGTGGCAACTATTCATTTCCTGTGCTAACGACTGCTACCCTCCACACACACATGCACAAATGGCTCATAAAAACAGACACACTTATGGCATGTGCTAGTGAACCCATACAAACAAGTGAAACCACAGAGGGCACATTGAAGCACAGCGGGACGCTGTTAAACATCGTAATTCTCTTTCTTTTCATATAATGGTTGGCAGCAACAGAAAGATGGAGGAGAAAAAAAAGATAAATCAAGAGTTAGCACCATCAAAAATGCCACAGAGTACTTCTTGTGTCGGAAATTAGTAAAAAAAAAAGTTCTTAAATTTTTCAAGTCTAAAATGAATTGATTTGATTTATTAGTCTTTCACCTACTTTATATCAAAACTTGCATCCTAGAAAGTATAAAACTATTCTTATAAAATCATGCAACCATCAAACAGACTGTAATGTGTACATAGCACAGCAGCACGGTGGCACCATGTGAGGAATACATGTACCTGACTCATTTATGTAGCACAGTGGCATTCATTGTGAATGTCCAGGAGTCATCAGCTTCTCTTACTGGGACAGATTTTAATCTTTCTGATTGAAATCAATCTGTTGTGATGGACTGGCGACTTGTCAAGGATATACCCCGCCTCTCGCTGGGATAGGCTCCAGCTATACCTGAACTGGATGAAGCGATATGGAACACGGATGGAAATTAGACTGATCAGAGTTTACAGCTGGTGTGTTTACATAACATAAAATGCTCCAGCTGTGTGTTGCCATGATGGAAACACTGCTGTGACTTCTACCCTCGTGATATTAAACGTGTCCAGTCTTCTTTATTCCATCTACAGACCAGTGGACCCCAGCTTACTTCATTTTGTCAAACACCTGAATGAAAAATTCATTGTTTGGAGCCTTTTGCTCAATAATCCCCAACTCTAAGTTTCAAACAAAAGCCTTGTATGTGCCACCATCCCACAGATTTTATGCATACACAGAGACCAGGAATGAGCGTATTGACACTGTTCACAATCCAATTTCTCTGCTTATCCGATCGTGCATTGGCCTACCCCCCCCCCCCTCTCTCTTGACCGGATCTTGTTTACGTGATGCATTTTTCTTACGACTGGCGTTTGATTGGATCAAAAACTTTGCTAATGTTGCACAGCAGCATCATCAGGCCAAAAAACTGCATTTTATCTTCTTCTGGGTGACTGAACCCTTTACAGCAGAATTTTCCTTTACAGCTCCAGATATTGTGGCTGATTCATGAAATAAAAGTGAGTGAGAGGTAAAGAGAAAGCGAGAGAGTAAGGTCGGAGCAGTAAATGAAAGCATTTGGTGCAATGTCCTTCCATGGTTGCTGTTTCCAGCCGCTCCCACAAACCACCTATAGCTTCTCTCCACATTACACAACACAATGAACTCTGAGTCTTCCTGTTGAAGCATACGCTGCATTATAAACCTCTGAATCCGCTTAATGAAGAAGTAACCTGATGGAACTTGAAAGATGAATAATGTTGCTGGAAACAGATGTTACATGGCCGGCTTTCCTCTTGTTTGCCTACAGACATGCATGGACACCTAAAACACTTCTACAAATACGAAGACCCACCCCTATACACCACCATCTGTTTGAACAGAGACTATTAGCCTTGGCAAACAGGAGTGTGCGTTCATCAAACCGCAGTTCTGTTTCATTTCCTTGTCAGGTGTTAAGGCTCAGCAGAGGTCAGCAGGAGTGATGCCTTTTCACCCGAGCTCCTGAATGTTTAATCCCTCCATCGCTTCTTGCACGCCTCTATCTTTGTTCTCCTTCTGGCCTTGTTCTTATCCTTCCCCACCTCATCTGTCTCAACTCTTTCTTCCTTTACTTCATTGATTCCTTCGTCTCAATCCACCCCTCATCCCCTCTCTTCTTCCATTGATCCATCTGCCCCACACTCTTTCTTACCGTCTCTCTCTCCGAAAGACAAACACTCCACAGGTTGGGCTCCCTCCTACTCCCCATAGACGCTGTGTTTGCTCAGGGATTAGGTTAGGCTTTGTGCCGTTGAGAAAGGAAGGAACTAATCAGAGTCTTATTTGTCGTTGCATTCTCCTTCTTATGGTGAGAAGGGAACCTGACCCGCTGGGGGCACACACACACACACTTATCACAGATGCACACATGGTGAGCAGTACACACACATTAATGCGCACAAACCCCAGACAGACGCAACCAGACGCCCACCCTGGCTGAACTTGAGGGAGTGAGTGTGGATGTGGGTCTGTCGCTCCAGCCTTTGCTGTTTTGTGTGCACGTGTGTGTGTTTATCACCACCCTGTTGCTCTCTTTCTGCCTTTGTTCCCATGAAAGGCCCGCTTCCTGATTGGCTGGCTGATGTGCAGGATATGGATCTGTGTTTTTCCTCATCAGCGCCGGCTCTGATTTGACAAATTCTGTTTTCCCTGCTGTCGGCAGGCTCGCGAGGTCACCACGGTGACGGGAGGCAGGTGCGCAGGCAAGCCGCTTGCACGACGCCCCCTGCATGCGAGCGTCTGTTTGCTCAGTGGTCGTGGCGTTTCCAGGCTTTCACACAACCACAAACACACATGCATACAAACCATTCTGTACACACTTCCCTCCCTCGTCCAATCAGCTGTATGATTTGTCAGAACTTGTATCTCCTTCATCACACGTCTTCTTCATAATTCATGGATCTAACAGATGGGCTCGGCTTGGATCGAATTCTCTTCAGCTCCTTGTGTTTGAGACTCTCATTTTTCAGGTAACTCAGGTACCGAGCGTCAAACCAGACGGCACCCAGAGGCTTCACCTGCTTTTCTATTCTTTTCATGCATCCAGGTGATTTTGAGAGCATGAAGAGAAGATCTAAGTGCCCTGCTTTTGTAAATCTTTTTCTTTCTCCACTCCTCTCCTACTATCTGATCAAGAAGGATTTTATGCAGTCCAAAAAAGACTCATTGCACTCCAGGGACATTTTAAAACTCTCATATTATGTAAAAAAATAGTCAAAACTATTTTATAAAACTTGAGTTAAGGACATGATTTTCTTCTATCCAAATAAATCTCATTAAAATTGCTTCTCCTTCTGCCCTCCCTACCATTCCCTGTTTTTTTTAAACACCACACACAATTTATTTCTTTGACTTTCAACCTTTACCTTTAAAGTTCACTGTCTCCAAGGCTTAACAAAGATTATCCAGATAACGTCAGTGTTGCTTTATCAGACCTGACTGACTTCACAATCAAACACAGTGGCGGCTCATTTGTAAGGTGAATTAACTATTCAAGGCTTCCCAAACCTTCTACTTGCTTTATTGAGATGTTTTAATTAATTTGTAACCAAGTAAACTTTTGAAGGCCCAGGATAAAAAGAAAAAGAAACTGTCGGCGGTATGAAACAGCCGAGGCTGCAGCCATGAAAATGTTTTTCTTCTTTGCAGCGGAACAAACACAAGTAGCTTGACACATTGTGATGCACACTGTTAGTTTAGGACTTTCTGTTTAAACTTCGTAGAGCTGTGCTTCCCAACATTTTCGGGGCTATTTAGACACATTTACAAACGATGGCTAATTGGCATAGAGTATCTGAGAATAACCACTACAGAAAGAGTGTTATAGGAATAAAATTGGTAGGATCATATTTAGGTACTACAACTGTCTTATGACTGGAAAATGTATACAAATAGTACAACAACAGAATAGTGAGGCCCAGTGTTTAACTGTGTGTAACAATTATAGTAATAAAGCATAGAAGGCACAAACATTTTATATGATTCCTAGATGTTACACAACCTTACAAAGGCTGATTGGAGGATTACTTTGTTTTCAAACTACAGAAGCTGCACAACCTGCAACATAGAGTGAAAACCTCAGTTATTGCACATGAGGGTACATCCAATCTGCTGGGGAATGGTAGATGTTATAGGTGGACATTCAAGGAGGTCTTAAAGGGCCATTGCGCCAGATGTGGGCCATATTATTAGACAAACCAGACTTCGGCCCCTTAGAGACCCCCATAATGCCTTCTTCATAGTTTGTTCCCTTATTCTTTTTTAAAAAACAAAATTCACATTACACGTGTGCAGAAATGATAATGGTGTGTAAAGTCCAACTCGAACAGTAAGAGAGAGAAATTAAAATGAAGCAAGCTAATGAAAGTGGGCCACAAAATAAATATCCATCCATCCATTTTCCACCGCTTATCTGAGGTCGGGTCGTGGGGGCAACAGCCTAAGGAGGGAAGCCTAGTCTTCCCTCTCTCCAGCCACATTCACCAGCTAAATGCAAAAGAGGTAACAAAGATAATAATAATCACATCTAGCTTTTTTACTGAAACCGTAGTGGCTGAGTCTGCGAGACAGACATCAGATGCGGACAAAGAGAAACTTCCACCGTTTGCTCTTACAGCTGGTGAGGTTTCAGCTGAAGCTCTGTGTCTCATCGATGACTGTGTCAACCCAAGTGGCTCACATAGCAGTGACACACAAACTGATGGAGAACATGATCTACACGTCACGATGAGTGACAGCATTTCTCCCTCTCCTTCCCTCCTAAATTACATCGACACACAAAGTCTTGCGATGACCCAGCACTCTAGCCCACGCTACTTATTGATGAAGAGCGCTGCTCACTTGTGAAAAGGGGCCAGTCAAACGAAGTGAGAATGGTTTCACTAATACACAGATTCACAAATACAAACTACTACATTGTAATGAAAAATGAGAGAGTGTGAACAAGTCTTGGTTAAATTATAGTGAAAGTGTACATGGTGTTTGTTGCTTTTGCTGTCACCTCTTTTTAATGACTGGAAAAACTTACAATGCATTTAATCAACCATGAAAGGTCCAAAGAGAACAGAAAAAATGCTGATGACTGGCAGCAGCTCTCACATCGGCTTAAGACTAAAACAACAATAGCTCATCATACCCAGGTATAAACATACCCAGGATATGTCTGTTACCTGGGTTGACTTACCCAGACATGTGCACCCTAATAATCAGTACTTTTAATCTGGTTTCAGCTCAGTAATTTAACACAGATCTTGTCTCGATCGGTGCATGGTCACATAAAAGGGGTGAAGTTTGCAATGTCTGACCGATTGCACGCATGGAAAACCCTGCAAAGCAGCTACCTTAGCATGAAGGAGCAGACAGTTATTCTTCTGAAATATCAAGAATTTAAAGGGCCTATATTATGCAAAATCGATTTCTATGAGCTTTTAACTTTCAATGAGTGTTAATTGTACCTTAAAACAATTGTCACAAACTTTTGTCACTGCACAGTTATACACAGTACAATTACACAGTGAAATGTGTTTTTCTATGCCTGCATCCTTTAAGAATAGACAGAATTGTTTTTTTAAGACTTAAATAAATAAATAAAAAGACGAACAGCAGCATAATATGCATATTTACTATACAGTCATTTGGCAGACTCTTTTATCCAAAGTGACTTACACATGATAAGCAGCCATTTTAACCGTAGCTATTAACCTAACATGCATGTCTTGTGGGTGGGAGGAAGCCGGAGAACCCAGAGAGAACTGGAAACTCCACACAAAAAGCCCACTGGACAGCGACCTTCCTGCAGTGAGGCCACAGCGCTAACCACTGCACTTTGCATAAATATATGCATGTGGAAGAGTAAGAAGTGGCTTTAATTATTTATTTATTCATTTATTTTGTTGTTATTTTTTATTTGTTCTGAGAGTCCGCCCTGGCACAGTCTGTACAGTTGAGGTCTGTGGCTACACCCCTTTCCACTTATCACAAGTATAACCTGCTCCAGAGGGGGTTAGCCAGTCAGCGTAGGTTACCATGGTGATTTACCATGGTAAGAACCGAGCCATTATTATAGGATGGAAACTCAGAAGTAAGCCTGAAGTCACCTCCATCAGAGAAAATCCAGCTTCACAGTGCGAGCTTCTGTTCTTGTTTTATTCTACGACACACAGTACCCCGATCGCCACTGGAGAATGTTGTTAGTTCCTTACAATGAGTTTTCTGGTGGTCTATCCAGTTTATTTTAGATGATCAGTTTATCTTATCTGGATGCAACACTGACACATCATTATGCCAATTTAAGAACATAACTTCCAAACTGCAACCCTCTGCTTCACAATGGCCCTTTTTCCACAGCCGACATGTTGGCTTGAAATAGTAGAACAAGCTCATGCGTATTGATGACGGCTGCTTTCCACCTCTGCAGCTGTGTGCAATAGATTTAAAATATGCACAAAAAATACAGTAAAATCCTCTATGTGGAAGCAGTCAGAAATGGAAGGCAAGGAAAAGGAATCTGGGAGTGAAGAGTTAAAGTGACCGAGTTGAAAGAAAAGCATGCATAATATTCTGGAGCTGCTGAAGAAAGAATTATTTGCATATTTTTATGAAACGTTAGCCTTTTGATTGCCGATCGATCTGAACATTTGTGGTTTTGTGCTTTGAAGCAAAATACTGTGGAGCTCATTTCGAACCAGTCAGATGAAACATTTCAATAGTGTGAGAAAGAAAACAGATTTTTCATTTCTTCATGAACCATCATGTGTATGCTGATATTTTCTCAGGCACGGTTCTGTGTAGCAACACAGAATCATTTCTAACCTGCAACACTCTCACCGTGATTCACGGCCTCTAAAAGGACTCCTGGATTTTCAATGAACTTTCCTGTGAAATATGATAACTGTCTGTTCGATTCTTCAGCCTTCCGGTACAGATTGCTGCAACGGGGAATTTCAAGGCCGATAAATAATTTGATCATATTACAGATTAGGTTTCAGACACCTGTAAATTTACATGATGGATTCTCACTATGTTACCACTGGGTGTGTAATAATTCACAGTGTATTACGAGATGTCGTTGGGGTGAGGGGGGGCATTTGGTCAAACACAAGGCTTTCAGTTCATGCTTCTTACCCTGCTTTGTGCTCAGAGTGAGGGGAGTGTGTTGCTCTCATCAGCTAGCTCCTTCCTTTGCAGGCTCTCACTATTTCTCATGTTGGGGATTTTTGTCGTGGATGGAGTGGTGCAGAGTGGGCCTGTGGCGCTCCTAATGAGAGCAAAACTCCCCCGGCTGCTGCCACCCAAACAGAGCCCAGAGAGGCAGCTCGCATACAACAGAAACAAATGGCACAAGCACACAGCGCTGCACATGCATCTGTTTGTTTATCCTGGCAATCATGTGACTCGCGGTGGTAAGATTTTTCTCAGAAATGATTCATTAGGCTGAGCTCTAATCATGCAGAGCAATGCGACCAGACTGCGTCAGTTGATCATTGCTGCGAGCGCATGCTGAATTAACTTAGAGTCAGAGTCACTCTCGCTGAATGAATTGACTCCAATACAAAGGCTTTATCAAATGCAATACATGCTGGATGGTAAATTAGCTGCTGGATGCCTGCCTTGCTCGACCCATGCACTGTGCAAGTAAGTCAAATTAAGAAAATTCATTTTGATTTGAATTGACAGGGTGATTCTGAAAAGCCAACCTTCTAAATCAATACAAAACATGCACACACAAACACAAACACATATAAAAGGTAAAATATAGTTGCTGGGAAAAGCAATCTGCAGCGAGAGCACCACTTGTTTTTGCCCATGGAAAGATTGGCATCATCCAATTGGTCCTAGTATAAATTAGAGTGGCAGCAAAGACCAGATGGAGGCCTGAGAGACTAAAAACTTCCAGCTTGCTCATCGTGATCATGGGGAATGGATGCAAGCATCCAAATGGGAGTTGGGTGTCCAAACTTCACACAAGACGTTACACAATCCACAGTGTTGCACACCTTTAGTAATCAGAGGGAAAGAACTGTGAGGCTGTTGTGTCCAGCTGCACACAACAGGCAGTTTCCCGTCAATATTAGCCTCTGCTTGATGGAAAACTTGGGCTTGCCACAGTGAACACGGCAGCTTTTAACAGGTTGAAGTATAGCTTTCAAAGCCAGCTAAATTAAACAAAGCTCCTCTTTGCCAAATATCTCACACACATATTTGTCACAGGTTTGATCATTAGCAGAGTGGCATGCCTGCAAGGACACAAAATGGGATCTGACAGTTTGAGCTAGTGAAGGCATGTTTTAACCCAGACTTTCTATTCCTGACAGCTTTTTCTTCTTGATTTATGACCTGGAGGTGAAACAGAGTTTCTCAGTGCACCTCAGAGTGAACAAACTAATGAACCAAATGCATTATTTATTATTGAAAAAGCAAAGCCCAGAACAAAGGCTGAAGTTTTGGCAAAAAGGGTGAAACATTCCAAACACAAGGAAGAGATGCTTCTTTCTACCTGCCTTGTTTTACTTTGCATGTTAACCTGAGGTCTGTGCCAAGTATAATATTAGCTGGAAGAAATCACTGCAGTGTTTATGAAAACTGCTATGATGATAGGGTTTTATTCATTCTCTAATTCAGGACAGAAGGTAACTATCCTGTTATCTTGATTAGGGGTTTGCTAGGAATGCTAGCTAGCTGAGAGATCACAGAGAGGGACATGTCTTATAATAATGTCCGTGTCATTGACATGAAAGTCAAACTAAAACCAACCCATACAGAGGATTGTTTCTAGTCACACCCATGTTATATTAAAAAAGAAACATATTCCTGTAGTATTAACTTAATTTTCTAAAGTTTTCCTCAAGTGTAGAAAGATATTCAGCCTTTAACTGATGCTGTTCAGAAATCTTCAACATCTTCAATGTTTATAAGTAAAGCAAAAATGATCCTTTTAAAAGCCCCATTAGGAAAAGACCAGGGGCCTCGTGTAAAAAGAGAATGCATATGGGATGTGTAGAAAAATATCCGCCACACAAACTTGCAACCCGCCCTGAGGATGTTTGTACTCCATGCAAAGTCTTGTGAAAAAAGAAAGTGACTACAAAGCACCAAAACTCTTCTGTGAGCTGAAATATTTATCTGCAAATGAACTAAAGAAAAAAACATCTTCATGCTGAAACCACACAGAATCTAACTTCCCCACATTTACCATAAAAAATTACATTACCTAAACTTAAACTGATCTCTGTTTATGTTACGCTACGACTCTCACAGATCAGCAATGCTGCTGTGACGCGCACACACACATTTATACACACCGATTTATTCTCACTGAGAATGCAGCACGGTGTCAGACGGTCATACTGAGAACAAAACTCCTACAGGAATGCTGTCTGATTCAGCTCCACTGTGTCTTTGGGATCCAGCTCGGTGTGGAGCAGTGTCTGGTCAGACTGGTGTCCCGCAGCAGAGGAGGTCCAGATGTGTTCGATTTGTGCTTTTTGCCTTCAATAGTTTGTATTTGTTTTATTAATTATAAACACTACGTTATCCCAGTTTAGAGAATTTTGTTTAGAGACTTCCTGGATGGACTGGCGACCTGTCCAGGGTGTACCCCGCCTCTCGCCCGTTGACAGCTGGGATCGGCTCCAGCCCCCCCGTGACCCCGCTCTGGGATTAAGCGGTAGAAAATGGATGGATGGATGGATGTTTAGAGACTGCTGCAGTGTAAATTACCTGTCAATTATCAACAAAAATAGATTTTTAAATAGAAGATAAAAATTGTTTGCCGAATAGTACAATATAGAAGTTACTTATTTGTCACGCAACCATGAAGACCAGAACAAATACAGCCAAATTTACCTTCTGAATGATGGCTTCTCATTATTTTACACAACACAAGCATTAAAACACAATAACAGATTACTGCACTATATCTGCCATACCGCTGTATTCAAGTCAATCTTTACGCTCTAAAGTGTTAAAGCTATCTAGCTACTGAACTCTCGCCGGGAAGCTCCGCCTACCTGGCTTCTTAGAATCCACTAATTAACTTTTTTAGTGTGTTTCTTACAGTGTGTTTGCTATTTAGACTAAAATGTGAAAACATGCTTTGTAATTATTGTTTTTTGCATATATATGAGGAAGCTGAAGCTGTGCTCAGATCCAGGTAAGTTGGGATTTATCAATGAAAGATGTGTGAACCATGGCACCAGTGTACAAAGAGATTCATTCATATGAATATTTTGGGTGTAAGTACTTTCCTGTTTGGCCGTATGTCATCTTCAATATGAAATTCATGCAAGTCTTTGCACATCATACTACAGATATGGTTCCATGCTCTGGTTTGAGGTAAATAATGTAGGACGTTGTTGCCAGCAGCTGGTAGTATAGGCTAAACTGACACAGGCTGTAATTCAATAAAAGAAGTAGCTGTCTTGCTTAGTTTCCGACTGAAAACCAAAAGTTAAACAAAAACAAAGGTATTGGACATCCAGAAGGTCTTAATAATTACTTTTATCCCTGGGAATATTTGGGGCAATGTTTTTCATGTGGAAAGATGCCATTATGAGACTTTTTTATTTACTATGTTCACGCTCCAACTGGAAACATTGTCACACCATTCATGGTGCACCATGTGCACACTGGTCCATATTCCTCCGATGTGTGTTGAAAATTTCTTGGCAATAGGCTTAGTCCACCTTAAATGAGCCTAATTGGTATTTTTGTTCTGTTTTTGATGTCCAACTGAAAACTTCTTAGTTTTTTACCATTTCTTTCCACCTGTTTCATTCTCTAAAACTGGATGTAAAAAATCAGACACAGTTTCATCATCTGATTTGAAGCAAATAATCCAGACTGTGCTGCCAGAGGGTGGCAATGTGGAATGTGCAGCCTGTTTGTGTAAAAGAATAAACAAAGTATTTGTCCAAAGTTTAGAAGAAGAACAAAATAAACCTCTCTTTTGTGTGGCCAAAAGGTTTGACCCTAACACAAGGTGGTTTTTAGGCATGTTGATATAGAAGTATATTGCAAACATGCAATGAAAAGATCAAAACGACATTTTGTAGGAGGGGTCACGTGACCACTTCAAGTGAAAATGGCGTGTCGTGTATAGACGGACAAGGAAATCTTTTTACAAACAATTAAAAAGAAAATATAACCGCCATCCTTGACAGTAAACAACAAGCGATGCAGAGGTTTACATGGAATTAGAGAGGGAAATAAGAGAGGCGTGTTTTGACATGCTAAAGCAAATCCTCCGCAGCGAATGGAAGACCCTGAAACAACCTTACCTGGCAACTTGAAGCACTAAACACCATTCAGTGGAAGCACTTGCAGATTGCATTTGTACCTTCTCAAAATAAGACAGAACTTTTATTTTGTGAAAAACTGGGAAGACAGAGATAATATACCATTCATGGAAGGACACCAGTGTGTCCTGTGACTCTTCTTAGTATATTATGTTGGAGACAGTAAACACAGTTACAGCATTCCAGTCTGTCATACAACAAGTTATTTTTGTTCCTCTCATGTGTAATAATTATTTCTTTGAAACAGGTTGAACTCACCTTAATGAGCTTAAGTGTGATTAATGTTTTTCCTTCTATGTGGAAGATTTTTTCACTTATTAGCATTTTCCATCCACCTTTTCTTATTCACTGTTAACAATGAGAAATTTCACTCATGATTCTTCAAAGGTGACATTTCTACTGAGAGCGCCTCAGGCGCCCTGCTTCTGCTCAGTTTTACAGAGACACAGCTGCCCTGCACCTGGAAACATCTGTTAGTTCCACCTGAGCTAGTGGAAAGCTTGTTACCACCCTACCACCTCATTTGTCAGGGACCATTGCACAGACATCTTTAAATTTTGTATATTTAGCACGAGCTATGCAATGTGGTTTCCACTATGTTTTGTTTTCTCCAACTTATTGTTTAAATCCCTTTGTGAGCCATTATGCATCAAATGTTCTCAATATTTTCCGATTTAAACACAACGACATAAAACACACACACAAAAAAACAGATTTTTACTAATAAAAACATTTGGTCCTCCTTTTTTCTGATATGCATGTTGAAAGCCAGTGGTCTGCAGAACATCACTGTTAAAGAAAAGCTTTAAATGACCAGTGTGAAAGCATCTGGTATGTAAGAAATTAGAACAAGATTGTGGGAAACATTTAGGTCTTTAAAAGATTTACAGTAATCATGTAAAAAACCTCTGAAATGTGAGGGAGGAAACCCTTCAAGACCCTAAAACAAACCTAAATTAACCCTAATATTTCATTTTTACTACGACCTATGCTTTAGTAAACACATGAAATAAGTTATGGGTTGCTGCAGCCAGTGGGCCTAACCCTTTGCTTTGACTGTTTATCTCTGTTTTTCTTTCATGTGATAAGTCTGTCCTCTGGCCCATAAGCTGTTGTTTTTACCACAGATGTCATCAATCACAGCAGCATTTAGCAATCCCCTCACATTAATAACACACTTATTTATTTAAATCCTCACTGGCTTGACAGTCGTATTGAAAACCCTTAGAAGAGGTTTGCGTGTGAGACAATGACCGGAAAGTCAACATCCACTTAAGCAGGAACAAAAAAAAAAAAAAAAAATAGGGGAGGGGGGGTGTTGTTTGAATAATATTAATGGTGCAAGTCAGAGTCGTGAGGACAAAAAATAGGACAAAATAAACTGTCCTGCTCTAAGCTGAGCAGACACCAGCAGATTGTTGCTGTGTGCCTTTTCAGGAAACTTCCAGTACATCCACCCATCTATTTTCTACTGCTTTTCCCTGTACGGGGTCGTGGGGGGGGCTCCCAGCTCACAACAGGCGAGAGGCGGGGTACACCCTGCACAGGTCGCCAGTCCATCACAGACCTCCAGTACAACAAATCTGTAATCTGAGAGCAGAAAACTGGTAAAGCACTCATTGTCTCTAACGCTACAGCATTAATAAAGCTTGCTATTTTTGTAGAAGTACCACATTAAATTCCTAAAAAAATCTTTCACTCATCAAGATTCATGGCATCCAGACTGTGACATAACATGACATATTATCGTGATATTTTCTTTACAGATAAATATTCATCTTGCTTCCAGTAGAAAACAACCAGCAACATCATGTATTCATATTTCCTTGTCCAATCTCCCGCTGCATGCTAGACTCTGGCAGTATCCGTAGCAACTTCTACTTTGAGAAAACTTGCTGTCTCTTCGTTTGGAGTGCTCCCGTAATGGCACAGCAGCTTCCATCTCTTGCTGCTCAGGCACTGGGCAAAGCACACTGGGAGCCTACAATTTTTTCTTCTTTTTTTTGCCGTCTTGAGCAAAGATTTCTGAAAGCAGTCAGATAAGAACAGTGGAATTCAATCTTGTTGCTCTATCGGTGGATTAACTGAAAATGTATCAATCTGTTTAGGATCTGAGTTTTATTTCGGTCAAAATTTGACATCGTTTTATTATTAGAAAACAAAGGATGAAAATTTTCCCAGCTTAAGCTAACGTTTAGCCAGGCATCGCCTCATTGCTGGGGCCAATGTGCTGTCTGTCCATCCATTTTCTATACTGCTTCATCCAATTCAGGGTCTTGTTTTAAAGCAATAAAATGCTGTTAACATAAGACTTTCATTATAGTGATAAAATAGTTTATTTTGACCCAGATCCATTTCTAACTTTGTCCTAGTACTTTTCATTTCTAACTGGCACATTGTAATAGTACATACATGAAATGAGTTTCAGTGTGGCATGATGTGTATACATGTAACAACAAAAAGATTTAAATCATCAACAGTCAAGGCAATACCATCATCCAAGAAATGGATGTTCCAGCAATTTCACCCCAACAATAGACAGTGCACTGTTTAAATCCCAAGATAGCATTTCAGACTACCCTTAGCTAATGTTAAAGTTCATAACCATTACAAAAAACACTTTATTAGTATCTTGTTTGGCAAGAACTTCAGTGGATGCTTCTTCTATCTAAAAAAGAATATGGCTGCATGGCTGGCAAAGCTGCATCTAATACAAGCAAACAACATTGCTGCTGGTCCTGTGTGGGTGCTGTTAGACAGCGTGTTGCCTGGGATTAAGCCAGTTGTGGGGCAGATACGCAGTTTCTCTATTACATCCAAAGGAATTGCATTTAGAGGACATGTATGTAAGATCACTTAAAGAAAACTCGTGTCAATATAAATAAATCTAGTAGAATCTTGTTAGAATGCACTCTCCACAAACACGCTACATCTTCATTCATTTACTCTGGCAGATGTCCAGACAGTGTCATTTGTCACATACGAAAACTTGAAATATCTGTAAACATGCTCAGAATGTATGTCACACTTTGCACTGATGACACCAGAAATACACACTTGAGCCTGTGGCCTCAGTAAGTGTAAATCCTACTTTTCATGGTAGCTTGAAATGCTGTTGACTAGAAGTGAAGCTGCGCATCACTGCTGTCAAGTTTGGCTGCAAGAAGATAATGTGCATATATTTGATTTTCTTACAATGATTCAACTTTGAGTCACAAGACAAGACAGAGAGCTCTCTGACTGCTAGTCAGGCTAATCTGCATCAACAGCTGTTCGATGACACCAGGAATTAGTTGTTGCTCATGCAAATAGAGTACATATGCTAATATATGAGCTAATTGCTGGAAAAGGAGGGGGGTGTCTTGTCATTTGGATGCTAGATGGATGGAGACATGCACCCACTTTTCTCTCAGTGGTCTGAAAGACTTCTGCAAGCTTCAGTGAACATGTGCAATCGACTAAGCACCCTGAGAAAACCAGATTTTATTTCTGCAGATTGCAAATGTGTGGAATCCTTATGTCAGAGCAACTTTTGGCAGATTATATTCTTTCTGACTTTACCTACTGGATATTTATCATATGTTGACATCTTTACTGCTATTACCCAGACTTTACCATCATTATAAATAGACTATTATAGGAAATCATGAGCTACATGCAACCACACAAATAGCAAGGAACATCCTCATAATAGCACTATCATCCTGATGTACATGTGGGGGGGGGGGGGGGGGGGGGGGGGGGGGGGGGGGGGGGGGGGGGGGGGGGGGGGGGGGGGGGGG